>APFE030344176.1:109282-148223 GCA_000404065.3 Pinus taeda | reverse complement strand
GGGGGGGTGGGTTCTGTTAGCCTCGCTAACAAAAGGCCCAAAATTAGATCCACATATGCTCTTAAAGTCTCCAAATTTGCTTAAAATCATGCCAAAGGATCCAAGTACGCCCCAAAAGTCTTCAAAATCCTCCTAAGGATTATCCAAACTCAAAACTATCATAGGAGGAGAGCCATTGGAAGGGTGGAAATACACTATCAGGAGGCAAAAACACTCCAAAACCATGAAAAAACCAAAATCGTAGGCTTAACAGTCCAAATGCACGACAACCATCCGATTTGGCCGATCAACAGTCCAGATCTGATTGGTAGATCGCACCAACGGATTTGATTGGAAAGGGTGGGTAGTGGAAATTGGTGCAAGACACTGCCGATCAATGATCATTGATGATCAAATCGGCAGGTCGCAATAAGTGGAGGTGAGCCGTGTTGTGCCCTACAACAACCCCCCATCTCATATCATTAAAATTCAAAAAGAAAATATAATGTGAAATGGGTCCCTTTTTAATTTTTGTTTCAAATTGGTATCAATTTAAAGTTCTATTTCACAAAAGGACTTTTTAATAAAACCAATCAAAAAACCCCGATATAAAACGATTTACCTTTGTCATTGCAATAAAGCGATCGCAAGATCGCATATCACAATGACAAAGAAAACACAATGTAAGGGACATATTGTTTTTCGCCGATGCGAAATTGCTATCAGATATCGGCAAAGCATAAAGTAACACGAGTAATGATCCTTGCTACAATGCGATGCGAAATCGGCAATCGACAATCAGTGATAGCATCTAAAGCACAACTAAGCTTATCCTCATCCGATGCGATGCGATATCGCTATCGGCAATCGATCACTCACCATGCCCTCATCCTAAGAGGCACTACCAGCGATGCCCGACGTGATGTGATATCAGATATCAGCGATTGGGGATTCCAAGCAAAACCAATGCAATAACTTAGCATTTCCCCGATGCCCGATTTTGCAAAAAGGTAAATGGCAGAGTTCTCAAAGTAACAGTCATAAAGGAAGTTTGATTTGATTTATTCGTAATTAAGGCCATATCCTTTGGAAAAGCCGCTCATCCATGTTCAAACCACCAAATCGCCCTAAGCATGCTTCAAATAAATCATTTATCCATTAATCAAAGCAATTGTAATTAATGAGACTAACAGGCCATAACGACCATTTAATAGGAAAAACAGGCTTGAAGCCTATCCACGTATTTGATCCTAAGGCCACCTTAAGTCGATTAATTACTATGAATGCGCCAAGATCTATATATATCATTATGTTCGATTCATGATATTATTGCATGTGTTGCGCTTATCTTTCACTCTGCGCAGAATTCTTCCATAGAAACAGAAGAAAGTGGAATGGGAAAGAAATCCAAAAAGACTACAATGCCTACTGCTCCGCCAGCCGCAGGGCTAACTGTCGCTGATCTAACTGGGAAGAACAAAGGACTAATATCAGATACAACATGCTTAGGACTCCCCAAAACCACTTGGCAAGGGACTTATAATTTGATTGAGGCCGAAGGGCCAATGGTGACCGAAGTGGAGATTTTATGCGACAATACTAGCAAATCTGATGCCAATCTAAAAGACTTGGCTGACTCCTTCCTACACAGAATAGCGGCTTGGGAGCAGGTTCTTCCTTACATAGATGTGGTAAGGTGGGCACTCCAAGAGCTCCCAATTATCAATAGACTGTTTGAAACTACGGATGGGAGGGTTTTCAGTTCGTTTCGAGCCGAAGACCTAAGACTAATGTATCACCTACCACGAGAAGAGAAAAAATATAATGCTGCATTTTTGCAGAAGTTTCGAGCAGAGAACGAGACCGAATCTGAACCTATTCGAGGCTGGAGACAAAATCCAGCAAAACACAAGCATGAAACCTCGGGTAAGTACTCAGTTGACTCCCTGTGTTCACCTTACTGTTATGCTAGAATTATGATGTGTAGGCTATGGGGATTGCATGACTCTGCCAATATCACCATAGAAATGGTCCCCCTAATTGAGGTAACATGCAATGGAGAAATCATGGACTGGGCGGTCATATTATCCGACAAGATAGCCAAAGCCATTCTTGACTTCAGGTCTGACTATCGTGTCACAGAGAGGGTTATTCCGCCATTTTACTATAGTGCATATTTTATGGATGTGTTGTGTTTCAATTCTAAATTTCCTGTACTGGGATGGAGGTGGACGTCGCAAGACCCCACACCCATTCACATATATCATCGAAAACTTTGGAAGACTAGTTATAAGCACCACCTGTACCAAATCTGCAACGGTTTTATGTTACCAATTCATTATTCAATTTTTAAAAAGCCTGCCCCTAAAATATCCGAGCAAGCAACGGTAGATTTGACTGTAGTAGCGAGTTGGTTTGGGGAGGAGAAATTCACCTATATCAGAGTTTTTGGCAATCAGGCTAAGCCACATGTGCTACCACTTTACATCCCCGATAAGCTACTTGCCAGGGAGGTAGCTTATCAAATCAGCACTGAAGGGGTTACCCAAACCCTGAAAAGAGCTAAAAAACATGTTTGGCCTTCTTTTTCATTGCGAATTGGAGTGTATACCCTGCATGATATCAAGCATGCAGAGAAGGAAGCCGGGAAAATGAATTTTCTCACCCTGGCTACTCTGCCAAGGAGGTAGTATGATCCAAGAAAGATCACTTACAATGCGCTCGGCCAGGCCAAATTGGCCAAGGTCAAGCACAAAGAAGACAAATTCGAAGATTTATTCACATCAGCCGAATCACTATATCAAGTCAAGTCGCTTGCCTGAAATGTTTATAATGATGAAGGGCTAGTTGAGTTTAAGAAAATCAGAGAACAGAGGTTGCAAACTCTGCCTCTAGACCTGTTAGCAACTGTACCGACAGCAACCAGGTCAAGCGAGTCTGAACAGCGACATAATACACCACCTCCTACTACATCAAAACAGCAGGAGGAAACGCATAGCCAAAGGCAGGAGGTAACTCAGGAAAATGCACAGCGACAAGAAGAAACCTAATAAAAGACCCAAGAGGAGAGCAGCTCTAGAGATAACCATGATCCATTAGTTGATCCGAATTTGCTCCAGCAATGGAATCAATTTAGTACAATCATCAATAACTTAGAGTGCTCAAAAGATGATGAGGTTTCAAAGGAAGGTGATACATAGGAAGCGACATCGAAACCGGTTTCAGGTGAAACCAGCGGCCTACCCAAAACAACAAAACTAGAGATAATTCCTAAAGATCCAACGGGAGAGATCGTTTTGCAAATTGAAGAGATCCCTCCTTTAGATATATTTTACAGCCCCAAGCATAAAGCGATCGTAAAGAGACAGAGGAAAAGGAGAAGAACTGATCAACCTTCCCCATTCCCTGAATTAACAGTAACGGGCAATGTTGTATGGAAAGAGGAATTCAACCCCTCCGATGACTTAACCAAGCTATCACAGTTCGCTGGAGCATATTCGGCAGCGACTGTTGATAAAGAAACGAAGGTGAGAAATTTGTTAAAAGCCAAGGATCAGGATATCTCTCCACTACAGGAGAGACTATCAGAAGTTCAGCAGAGGGCAGAGCAGGCAGAGAAAGAATTGCTAGTACAACAGCAGAACAATAAGCAGCTAATCAAGCAATTACAAGAGCAAAATTAGAGGATAGATGAAGGTGCAATACAAAGGCAAAAGGAGCTATCAGCGGCACTGGAGCAGTTAAGAATATCGACTGAGGGAACAATGAAAGCAAAAGATGAACAAATCGCTCAATTGACCACTCAAATTGAGCAAACAAAAATTCTCCCTAAGATAGATGAATTTAAAGCAAGAAGTGCTCCAGCTAAATAAGGGATTGATTAATTAGGTTAAGCTATTATGTCAACATCTTATACGAGCAGAACCATTGTGGGAATTGTCAGCGTCTATAAGCGAAAAGGTAGACAAAGCAAGGGCTGACTTGGATCAGGCAGAAGAAACACTGACAAACTTTATAGAATGGCAGGATTCAGATGTAGGTCGGGTAGCTAATCTACCAAGAATTCTAGAATCACACAAAGAGATATTATTCACAGAATGGAAATCACAACTGATGAAAGCAGAAAGAGCGACTTCCAGATGCAGGACAATCAGTGGAAATTTGGTTGAATTAGTAAATAATACATTGCATTTATCTAACATAATTTCCCAATGCACTCCAGGTCAGTTAATGATAGCAAATATATTGGAGCACTCATGCTATCCGGACTTGGAGAAAAGCACAAGATTGATCCCTGGAGTCAACAGTCTGACATGGGATGCGTATTGGTTCTTCTTAATCAAACCATACAGCCAAAGAGCCGTCCTGAAGTGCCTAACCGATGCTGTCGGTTATATTATACCTGACATCCAGGATGCCACCTTCACTGCCCAATTCAGTTTACGCCTCAACAAACCGCCAGAAGTAGAACCAATGCTCGTGATAAGTTAGCTAAGGTTTAAGGGCAAACAACCTGAGGCATGAGTCATTTCACCGACTGCCAGATTGCCCCTGAGAAGTAGACCACATTTACTGATACCAATTTAGTAGGATTTTGTTTCATAGATATTTTTAGTTTAGTAGTATTTAAAGACCCTTTCATGCATTTAGAAAGGGTCCGTAAAAAGTTTTGTATATGACTTAAACCTGAAGCTGCACTATTGTACTTCAGGGATATTCTTTTATGAAACTTGACCAATTATTCTGAATTTGAATGAGGAAGGATTTTATGCAAATGTGCACTATTGTCTTTGTTTGAAAGCATTTTTGTGTTGAAGAAGGAATTTTGAATAGCGATTGATATTTCGGATCGATCTACAGCTCACATGGTACTATTATCTGTGTCTGTATTCTTTTTCGTTATATGAATTGTTATTGAAATCGCTCTTGCTATTATCGCTTATATATATGTGCATTTTTCACAGCATTCCTTATGCATTCCACTATTGGTTGTTTATCGCATGCTCTTTTTTCAGACGTATATATGTATCGATGATATGAACAGTGAATGTAGTAATTTGTATTTATCGCTTCATTGTGACTATTCATGTGAAGCAATCTTTGAATGATTGAAAATCTTTTATTTATTTTACAGAGTCATCTATATGCCTGATAAATAGATAAAGATTATTTAACGCTACATTCTGAATGAGTAAGTTGTTCCCAGGATTAGTATTAGTTTCCTTATTTTTTCCAATAGAATAAGTTATTCGCCTATCATTTAAGCAATTTATTCATCACCCATCCGTCCCTTTTATTTCATTATCGGGAAACTAGTCCCGTTATCTCCAGTCGGAGCCACTATTCCAAACAGAAAAGGAGCTGTACCAAGGTCCGGACCGGGTGGTTATCCCCGATGTTGTGGCAATGATTTCTGAGGCCTCAACATGTCCTAGGTGTACAAAGAAACATTCTCTGAGAGAATGTACTTTGGATTTAAAAGGCATATAAACATGTGTTATATGTGTGAAAAATCAATATACAAAATAATGTCCTCTATACAAGGTTTTAAGGATGTGTTTAGTGAAGAAGGAATGACAAATCAGTTAGACCCTCTTTAATTTATTGTGAAAATAGCATGGAAAATTCCTCAAACAAATCAAACTCAAGGTTTTAATCCTCAACAATTTGCACAATCTTCATAAAATAATTGGAGTCCACCTATGCCATGGCAGCATTGGGCTCAACCATAATATTGGAATCAAGGATGGAAAAATCCTTATGGAAGATATTCTCATTATCAACAATATTCTTCACCTTATCCAAATTTTCCACCACAATACTTCCCTCGAACCAGCCAGTTACCTCAAGCTCAAGCTCAAAATGAAAATCCAAAAATTTCTCTGCCATTTTCACAAAGACCAAATCAATTACCCTTTCAACCACTCTCAAATCCAAACAATAAAACTTCACAACCTGTTTATAACTCAGAAGGACAAAATCCTCAAACTTATATGATAACTCTGTTACATCTAAATAATGTTCAATTAAGGTCTGGTAGAGTATTAGAAAGGAAGAAACCATCTGTTGTTATTTAGGAAACAAAAAATAATTCTCAAAAAGATAATAATAATTTTGAAGAAGAGATTTCCCCTCAAAAACAAAATATTGAAACATAAAAAAATCCTACACATTCTAATAATACTCCTATTATAGAACAACCTTCAGTATCTATCTCAATACCACCTTTTCCTAAAAGGTTGAAAATCGATAAAGGAGTAGAAAAATAAATCATACTGTCTCATTATGATGTGTTAGATGGATTGAAAAATGTATGTATAAATATTCCTTTATTATAAGCAATAAAATAAATACCGATTTTTTCAAAATAAATTAAGGAATTTACTACTAAAGGATTAGGAAGAAAAATAAAAGAAATAAAAGGAATTCAACTAGTGGGGAGAATTGCAGATATCATGATGGGAAAGAAAACAATTAAAAAATATTTAGATCCAGGAAGCCCCATTGTGAAAACACACATCAATGGAACTGAAATACCAAATACATTGATTGATCTAGGAGAAATGATAAACATAATGAGAAAACAAACTATGGATAAATTGAATCTTCCTAATCTTCAATACACACCAAGATTGTTACAATTAGCAGACAGGTCTGTAATTAAACCTGATGGTGTGTTAGAAGATATATATGTATCCTTAGATTCTTGGGAATATCATGTTTATTTCATGATTTTAACACTCAAGAATACTTTAGGAGGACATCCATTAATTTTAGGAAGGACATGGTTAGCTACAACCGATGATTTTATTAGTTGTAGATTAGGAGACATGTTTATCTCAGACGGAAGCTCGACAAAGAAATTTACATTTTACCCACATGCAAAAAAAAATGATAGAAGTATAAAATAAATAATGGATAGATGATGATAATGATATACAACCAATTTTCACTATTTCACAAATAAATGAAGAGGATCAAATTATAAATTCAATAGAAAATAATGAACCCTCCTTATATTGTGAAAATAATCAAAATTTTCAAGAACAATGTAATATTGAATATCTATCATCTAGACAAATATCTTTACATTTGATGGAAAAATTTGGAAACTCATAAATAGAAAATTTTCCAGCAAAAATCTTGAACATCAATGAAAACCTGGAAGAATTACAGAAAATAAACTGGTAGAAATACTGCAAAAACACTCTTTTTCATATGCATGGGAATACACTGATATGAAGGGAATTGATCATAAAACTTGCGTGCATCATATTTATATTGAATAAAATGCTAGACCACTTCATCACCCATAAAGAAGAGTGGATCCAAAATTAAAAGAAATGGTTAAAGGGGAATTGCAGAAACTGTTAAATGTAAATTTCATTTATCCAATATTAGACAGTCAATGGGTTTCACCACTAGTAATCGTTCCAAAGAAAAATGGAAAATGGGGAGTATGCATTGATTACAGGGAATTGAATAAATCAATTCTGAAAGATCACTTTCCACTTCCTTTCATAGATCAAGTTTTAGATACATTAGCAGGAAAAAAATATTTCTCATTTTTGGATGGTTTTAGTGGGTATAATCAAATTTAGATAGCACCTAAAGATCAAGAGAAAACCACATTTACCTGTCCATGGGGGACTTATTCTTACTGAGTACTTCCTTTTGGATTATGCAATGCCCCAACAAAATTTCAAAGAGAAATACTTGGAATTTTGTCTGATCTTAGTCATGGTTGTGTGGAAGTGTATATGGATTATTTTACAGTTTATGGAAATTATTTTGAAGAAGCACTTGAAAATTTAGAGAATGTTTTCATGAGATGTAAAGAATAAAATATTTCATTAAGTCATGAAAAATGTTTTATGATGTTTAATGAAGGAATTGTTTTAGGCCACCATATTTCAAGAAATGGAATTAAGGTAGACTCATCTAAGGTATAAATTATTTCCAAATTATCAATCCCAAGTTGTCAATGAGATGTTAGGAGTTTTCTTAGTTTTATTAGATATTATAGAAGATTCATAGAAAAATTCACAAAGATTGCATTTGCGCTCTTCAAATTACTCACCAAAGATTATGAATTTAGTTGGAACTCTAATTGTCAAAAGGCATTTGAAACTTTGAAAAAGAAGATCTCTGAAGCACCCATCTTAAAAGGACCTAATTGGAAATTTCCTTTCCATATATCAATTGATGCTTTAGACACAACTCTAGGAGTTTTGTTAGGACAAAAATACCTCACTCCTTATGCTATTTATTATACCAGTAACAATTTAACTCCTGCAGAGCTAAAGTATACTGTAATTGAAAATGAGCTTTTAGTTGTCATTCACACCATTAATAAATTTAGATATTACATCACTAGCTATGAAACTTTAATTCATACAAACCATTCTTGCATTAGATATTTAATGAGTAAACCAATTACTAATGGTAGAGTAACAAGATGGCTATTAATGTTACAAGAATTCAATATCACCATTCTAGACCAACCTAGAAAACAAAACACAATTCCTGACTTTTTATCTAGAATTCAAAATGATAACAATGGTACACCTATAGAGGATACGTTTCATGATGAATATCTCTTTACAATATCTACTAAATCACATTGGTTTGTATATATTGATGAGCCTCATCATTGAGTAATTATATGGGCCTTCATTGGCCTTAATTCACCTCCTAGATTAGTCAGACCAACTATTCTCACAACTTATTGCATACTTTTGATTATATTTTGTTTATGAAATGAGTTAGAGTTGGATATTTGGCTTTGTGGTCTAATGTACATGTAATGCAGGAAAAAAATATAAAAGCAAGGAGAAATGCAGGTATAAAGGATAAAGGAAAGGAACTATGGGAAAGACCTTGGTAAAAAATCGAATGGGACAAGGGAGAGTAATTACAGGAGGTAAATACTCCTCATTTACTACCCCTCGATTCGAATATTCATCTATCTTGTAAAGGATTCATGGCACCCAAGGAAGAGATAGAGGAATATTATAAACCCAACACACTACATGAGACATATTCATGGGAAAGAAAGAACCTCAAATAAATATTGGTTGCATCAGGACATGTAGTAGAGTAAGTTGGGGGGACATGTTGAGCCCTCAAATTATTCCTTTTGTTACTGATTTTCCCAAATTGAAGACTACCTTAACTACTTTATGTTATCCCTTTCTGTGATAATATCCTACTCATTATCATGTTTTGATTAATAATTGGAAATACTTATAAAGCTATGTTATTCAAGTGATAATTTAGGTTGTTAAGTAGTATCTGACTAGTTTTGGGTTGCTTATATGTTGGTTTGGAGACATGTGTTAGATTTAATGTAGAATCCCGAAGAGCGCGTGATTTTTTCTATGGTCTTACTCCGATGTAGTTACTTTCCATACCATGATATAATTCTTCTATTACGCTATTGGAGCTTGAGCATATGGTATTTGAATGTTGTTCAGGCAAAAAAGAGAAAAAGAGTAGCCTAACTTGGGATCTAAAGCTGTTGTGAAAATTGAAGTATATTGTAAACAATCACTCTCTTTTTCACTATGTATGTAACAACACAAGATCTATAACAAACTATTTTCTTAATATGAATTGATTAGTTTTGATTTTCGGTGGGTTTGTTACTCATGATTTTTATAAATTCAAACAACTTTGAGACTACCAGGACTATTGAAAATTTTCTAGAACAAGGGACTATATCATAGACTATTGTGCCATTTTGATATAATATATTATGCAACTTCTTCCTTTCTGAAGACTTAGTCGTTGAGTAACTTTTTCAGCCCGAATTGGTGAAGGAAGGCCCCCCTTTAGTGATCAAGTTTTTTGATTCTATTGATAGTTAGATTAATTGAATATATCTAAGCACATTTATGCTTTGATTATATAATAATTTCCATCTGGAACAATTACTATGTGCACTTTTTTTTTGGAGGAGATTGTGAATTCTTGTAATGGAGTGAGATGATACTTGTAGAATAATTAGGTTTATTCCTTATTCCTCTTGATGTTATTTCTCAATATTTGTAGCTCAATTTAGCTTCTCGTTCACTGGAGAATTGTTTCTTGTAAGAGTGATTAGGTTAGAATTGATTATGCACTCATGTTACTCATATAATGCTTCATAATCATTGTAGATATTACTTGCAGAATATTGGGTTCTTAATATAGGACTCAAATAATTGTATGTTGATTTTGTTGTTCCTTCCTAAGCGTGAAGTTTGTGGTTGATTCAAGTGTGTCATTAGTTATTTCAAGTTCCTACCTTTAATTACTTTCATGTGACTAAATTTGTGTGTGCTTTCTTAACTGTATGATCATTAGAAAACCAATAATAAAAAGAATCCATCGCCTACATACACTTTGCACATAACTGTGAAACAACAAGAGGATCTCTAGTTTGACAAAGTTAATGGGAAGTCTTATAGCTACCTCAATTAAACAATTGTAGTTATCTACAATTGGTAGAAGAGCTAGGTTTCTTTGGGTATATTTTGGAGATTTATATGGGATCTATATGGCCTAGGACAAAAGTTGTAAAACTGTAATCATGGCCGACTAATCACCGAATAAAGCAAAGAAGAATCTTTGGAGCATTGTAGCAGGTAGCAGCCTGCGTACTAGTAAATGGATCGGCTAGTACAAGAGCAAAGGGGGTTGTAGCTCCCGTACTAGTATGAGACTGCACCAGTACAAATATTGTAAAAGGATTTTCTTATTACGAAGAAGATTGAGATGACTTGCAACAGGTGGTTTTCTCCCGCATTGGGTTTCCACCTTATATCATGGTGTTCATGTGTGTGCCTTATGTGTGATGATCTATTCTATGTTACTACATCTGTTAACTGATAACATGGTTGATAATGTTCTAATGCACACATTGAAGATCAATTAACTTAATCATAAGAAGTTGTGAAAGTAGAATATATGAATCAGATTTTGGAAATGAAAAAGTTTTATTAATGTAATAATACTGATTCACCCCCCCCTCTTATTATTATTTCCAACAGATGCTTTATAACGATCTAACAAGAGATGGGAGTTTTCCACCTTGTTTATTAGGACTAGAGAATTGTCTGGGTATCAAAATCTTCTCAAGGCCATGGGGTAGCTAAATAGGTATTTGTAGTGTATTGAGAAAAATAGAGTGAACAAAATAGGTTTAAATTTCTACTTCCCTTTGATTTGGTTACCTTTGGATAAATATATGCGAACGTATGAGTTAATAGAGGTGGGACATTTCTAGGTAGGAGAAGTCAGAGTGGCAACTGGATTCATGGCACCCAAGGAAGAGATAGAGGAATATTATAAACCCAACACACTACATGAGACATATTCATGGGAAAGAAAGAACCTCAAATAAATATTGGTTGCATCAGGACATGTAGTAGAGTAAGTTGGGGGGACATGTTGAGCCCTCAAATTATTCCTTTTGTTACTGATTTTCCCAAATTGAAGACTACCTTAACTACTTTATGTTATCCCTTTCTGTGATAATATCCTACTCATTATCATGTTTTGATTAATAATTGGAAATACTTATAAAGCTATGTTATTCAAGTGATAATTTAGGTTGTTAAGTAGTATCTGACTAGTTTTGGGTTGCTTATATGTTGGTTTGGAGACATGTGTTAGATTTAATGTAGAATCCCGAAGAGCGCGTGATTTTTTCTATGGTCTTACTCCGATGTAGTTACTTTCCATACCATGATATAATTCTTCTATTACGCTATTGGAGCTTGAGCATATGGTATTTGAATGTTGTTCAGGCAAAAAAGAGAAAAAGAGTAGCCTAACTTGGGATCTAAAGCTGTTGTGAAAATTGAAGTATATTGTAAACAATCACTCTCTTTTTCACTATGTATGTAACAACACAAGATCTATAACAAACTATTTTCTTAATATGAATTGATTAGTTTTGATTTTCGGTGGGTTTGTTACTCATGATTTTTATAAATTCAAACAACTTTGAGACTACCAGGACTATTGAAAATTTTCTAGAACAAGGGACTATATCATAGACTATTGTGCCATTTTGATATAATATATTATGCAACTTCTTCCTTTCTGAAGACTTAGTCGTTGAGTAACTTTTTCAGCCCGAATTGGTGAAGGAAGGCCCCCCTTTAGTGATCAAGTTTTTTGATTCTATTGATAGTTAGATTAATTGAATATATCTAAGCACATTTATGCTTTGATTATATAATAATTTCCATCTGGAACAATTACTATGTGCACTTGTTTTTTGGAGGAGATTGTGAATTCTTGTAATGGAGTGAGATGATACTTGTAGAATAATTAGGTTTATTCCTTATTCCTCTTGATGTTATTTCTCATTATTTGTAGCTCAATTTAGCTTCTCGTTCACTGGAGAATTGTTTCTTGTAAGAGTGATTAGGTTAGAATTGATTATGCACTCATGTTACTCATGTAATGCTTCATAATCATTGTAGATATTACTTGAAGAATATTGGGTTCTTAATATAGGACTCAAATAATTGTATGTTGATTTTGTTGTTCCTTCCTAAGCGTGAAGTTTGTGGTTGATTCAAGTGTGTCATTAGTTATTTCAAGTTCCTACCTTTAATTACTTTCATGTGACTAAATTTGTGTGTGCTTTCTTAACTGTATGATCATTAGAAAACCAATAATAAAAAGAATCCCTCGCCTACATACACTTTGCACATAATTGTGAAACAACAAGAGGATCTCTAGTTTGACAAAGTTAATGGGAAGTCTTATAGCTACCTCAATTAAACAATTGTAGTTATCTACAATTGGTAGAAGAGCTAGGTTTCTTTGGGTATATTTTGGAGATTTATATGGGATCTATATGGACTAGGACAAAAGTTGTAAAACTGTAATCATGGCCGACTAATCACCGAATAAAACTTAGTATCTTGTAAAGGATATTTTTTCGCGGTTGGAACAATAAATTGCTAATATAAATCAT
Source organism: Pinus taeda (assembly GCA_000404065.3). NCBI lineage: Eukaryota > Viridiplantae > Streptophyta > Pinopsida > Pinales > Pinaceae > Pinus > Pinus taeda. Next base: position 135,268 of record APFE030344176.1, on the reverse strand, counting down.
AATGTAAATATCCTTACGATGATCTTGAGAAATAAGCTAAGAATATTCAAAGAATATGGGGGTTCAAATGTAAAGGACAAATTATAAGGGGGATTAGGAAATTAGGAAGAAACAAAGAGTCAAACGAACAAATAACCCAAAAAATATCAACCCAATTTGAGTGTCATGAATAAATCACAAACCTTATTGAAAATGGAAGCAAAGGTTAATATGAATTAATACCATGGTGAGATCAATGCTCTGAATCTCAATCATTGGTTGTATCAACTAGCAGTGTATCTCAGAGTCCATCAAATTAAGGAAGAACAAAATATTTCATTTGCACAATTGAATTTAAAGGGCCATTCCCTGACTTGGTGGGAAAGACACACAAATACCTTAAGGTTGGAGGGAGAACCTATTGTGACTAAGTGTGATTACTTCAAAACAATCATAAAGGGATAGTTTTACTCTATTGGATATGTAGAGGAGTAGTGATCTGGTGGCACTACTTTAGGCAAAAGTCAGGGTAAACTATGCAAGAGTATACCTCAAAGTTCATAAAGATAGCCATAATGTTGGGTATCTCCCCAACAAACCTAGATGTACTCTTGAAGTATTTGTGGGGTTTGTACTTCCATTTTCGAGAGAAAGTGATGTTGTTTAAGCCACAATTAGTGTACGAGTATTGTGTACAAGAAAAATACCTGGAGAACATAGGCGTGAAGAAACTGCGATCAAGTCGATCGAGGTGGAAGGAGAAATAGGATACTTCTAAGGAGGGGAAGAAGAATCAGAAAGGAGGAAAAGGTTAAATACAAAAACCATGTCTCAATAGTGTGAATATCGCAACAACCACTAAAACCACTACAACATTTGTATCCATATAGCAGAGAGTTGTTGGAATTTTCATTGAGAGTTTAACCCAAAAAACAAAAAGAAAAAAATAAGAAGAAGAATCTTATAGCAACTAATTCAAGAAAAAATTGAAAACAACTTAGATTTGGATGAGAAGATAATTTATACATCGATGTAAAAGGAGGTGAATCTGAGTAGCCTTCAACAACAGGAAGAGAAAAAAATGACTGAACTCTTCCATATAAAGACATCATCAAGAAGACCAACGTTGATGATCTACTTGATATAGGATCACAAGCAAATATCATTGTAATAGAGATGGTCAAGAAATGTATATTGGATGTACATGATCATCCAAGCCCATATCCACTAGGATGGTGAAATAAAGATGCAAAGTTGAAGGTAAAAAATAGTTCAAAATTAGATTTTCCATCAATGTTGATTTTATTGATGAAGTAGAACTAGATGTGGTTCCCCTTGATGTTTTTGGAGTTGTGTTTGGGAGTCCCTACATGTGCATGCAAGATGAAATATTAATGTGGAGAGCTAACCAATATCAACTCATCAATGATGGAAAATTGTTCACCATAAATGCACACAAAGGCAAGTTGAAAAATCTATCAGTAAGTCCCAACTAAGCCAAGTAATTGATAAGTTCTAGTAAGAAGTATGTTTTATTGTTTTTAAGAGAAAATAAATTTGTAGAAGAGTAAGTGAGAGGATGGAATCCCTATAGGGTGTACTAAGAAACAAAAATAGTAATTGGAAGAGTTCCTACATGAATACAGGGATGTTTTCTGAGAGCCTAAAGGGTTACCACCTAAGAAGGAAGTGGACCACAAGATCCAACTACTGTCAGACTCACCATTGCCAAACATCAGGTTGTATAGGAAGTTTCTTATAAAAGTAAGTGAGGTGAATAAATAGTTGCAATAGCTACTGGAACAAGGTGTCATTTGACTGAGTACTTCACCATGTGAGGAACCCATGATCATTGTGCTAAAGAAGAATGAGACTTGGTGCATGTGTGATCCGAATGGAAAATGGCATCAACCCATGGTATTCATCCACCTATGTTATTCATCCACCCATGGAATTTACCCATGGTATTGTAAGTTGCATCCACCCATGGTATTTATCCACCCATGGTATTGTAAGTGACATCGACCCATGGTATTCATTCACCCATGGAATTGACCCGTGGTATTGTGACATTCACCTGTGGTATTCATTCACCCATGGAATTGACTAGTGGTATTGTGACATCCACCCATGGTATGCATTCATCCATGGAATTGACCCATGGTATTGTAACTGAAAAATATTATAAGTAACAAGTCGCACCTTGTAAAAAGATAATTTGTCTAGCACAATGTAGCTTTTACAATTATTATCGGTTTTAATAAAAAGTTTCTTTGTGGTTTTATTTACTATGTGTTCTATCCTTTTCTTTCTAGCATTGCAAATTTTCAGATCTTGGGGGTCTCCCCCCAAGATCCGGATCAATGGTATGAGAGTAAGTTCGGATTTTATGGGAAAGAGGGTTTAATGCATATTTCAATTTCAAATTTTTGCAGCAATATTCAACAAACTTCAGGAATGTGCTGCAACCTCCATATAGTACTTTCTTGGGCCAAGGAGGAAGATTTTTTTTTTTTCATTTTTATGCAGGAATTATTTTTTGGGTGGCCAGTTTTCATATCATATCTGAAACATTTGGTGCAATATTTACAAAAACAAATAACATATCTAGATTCCTTGCAAAAAAATACCAAAAAAAAAAAAAAAAATCGGCTGAATCAGAGCCTGGATGAGGGAGATATCGCTGATTAAAAATCAACTATGTTGTAGAAATTTTTTCTGACGACAACTTGTGGGCGGTGAAACTCCTATGGTTTTTTGAATTTTTTGTGCATAATTTCAGAAAAAGGATTATAGATCTGAACTTCTCTTGAAAAATCACCCAATTTCAAAAACAAATGTGTCCAATTGGAGTTTGGATGTGGGAGATATTGTTGATTTAAATTTTTTTTTTTAGAATGGAGAATAAGTGTAAGAGCTACATTGTAGTAGACAAACTCTCCTTTTACAAAAGGTGACTTGTTACTTATAGTATCTTTCAGTTACAATACCACGGGTCAATTCCATAGATGAATGCATACCATGGGTGGATGTCACAATACCATGGGTCAATTCCATGGGTGAATGAATACCATGGGTGGATGTTACAATACCATGGGAAAATACCATGAGTGAATGAATACCATGGGTGGGATGTCACAATACCATGGGAAAATACCATGGGTGAATGAATACCATGGGTGGATGTCACGTACAATACCATGGGTGGATAAATATCATGAGTGGATGCCACTTACAATACCATGGGTAAATTCCATGGGTCGATGAATAACATAGGTGGATGAATACCATGGGTTGATGCCATTTTCCATTCGAATCAATGTTTATACATTTCAAGGCATTAAACAAAATCGTGCTCAAGAATTAGTACCCCATGCCAAGGATAGATGATCTTCTGGATCAGATGCAACATGAAAAATAATTCACCAATCTAGACTTAAATTTTGGATATCGCCATGTTTGAGTCAAAGAAGAAGATACCTAGAAGACCACCTTCAAAACTAGGAAAGTTTTGTATGAGTGGTTAGTCATGCCATTTGTACTATGTAATGCACAAACTACATTTATGATATTAATGAATGATGTACTATGCCATTTGGACTATGTAATTCACCAACTACATTTATGATATTAATGAATGATGTACTATGCCATTTTATAGATTCATTTGTTACCATATCTTAGGCTTATATACTTGTATACAATGCTACCAGGAAGAAGCACATCTCACATTTGACATAGGTGATGGGGACATTAAAGAAGCACCAACTGCTAGAAAATCATAAGAAGTGTGAATTTTCATAGCAGCCTTTGGTTTATTTGGTGTATGTGATAGGTGGAGGAGAGCTAACGATGGATCATGACAAGATACATGCCATCATGAAATGGATAGTTCCTCGTAAAGTTTTTGAGCTCAATAGTTCCATTGGGGAAACACAGTACTTGATTAAATTCATAGCCACATTCTTAGTGGTAGCACCACTGCTCCACGCCATAACAAGTGGAAATATTTTCTTATGGAGAAAGGGACATAAAGGAATTTTGAGGAGGTAAATAAGAAGATCATTCATGTACTAGTTATGAAATTACAAAACTTGCAGAAACCCTTTGAAGTGGACATAGATGCGAGTGGGTTGTTGGGATGGGGTCCCCTGAGTTAGTTTTGCGGTTAAGATAACCCAAGTTTTGATGTAATTTTTTTAAATGATGTAAAGTCTCCACGATTTTTTGGCACGGAGCACGTAGATGGTTTAGCCCCTTATCTATGTAAAGTTTGAGTCAACTTTGAGACCCACCCATGGTCTGCAAACCATGGGATTGTATGTAAAAGGATATAAATATTTGTGTCTTAGAGAGTTTAAGGCATAATGATGATAGTAATGGGTTGATAGAAGAGGAAATTTTAACACGGAGAACTGGATCAGATAGGAGAGAAAGGCTCTACAACTGAGTGCATAGAGGCCTAGGTAGAGTCTGCAGCTGAGTGCACGGACCCCTACAACTGAGTGCGCAAGGAAGTTTTGAGTCTGTATTCTGAACTGGAAATCAATAAAGAAGCTATTTCTGGAGAAATCTTATGTATTGTTTTTTACTTCTATTTATAACTTATGATGTTGATGAATAATATGTTTATGAAATATTGATCTAATAAAGCGTGATTCTATTGAATAACTATTAGATGATGTACACAAGCATGTTTATGTAATTCCACGAGGAATGTGTTGAATTTTGTTATGTTTACTGAATAACTTAAGTAGATCTACATGAACACTAATTAAAGGTTGTTATCCAATGCATGTAGGTGGGTAAATCAACTAATAAGGGTCTATAAAAGCTAATCGCAGACCTTCGTGAAGGTCTGGAGGTTGTTTTTAGTAGAGTTTCAGTATAGAGCTCTAGCGGCTTATCGATCTACGTGAAGGTAGATCTCAGGTGCAAAAAGACACCACACTCGTCTCTGGATAAAAAAACTTGGTTCTCACATCCCTCCATACTTCTTCGAGTGAGGTTGTAGCCTGTGCTACATGGGTTGTTTCTGAAAGGGCCAATAGTGTATGGATTTGTTGGTTGGTGCAACTAAATCTGAACCTGGGTTAGGACCCCTGACACCAACAAATGATTTTGTTACCAGGATCAAGATCTGCTTGAAGGAGATGTGTGATGTAGCATCACTAGAATCCAACAAAGAAAGAAATTGAAAAGTAGCTAGATAGAAAAATTCAAGAATTTGTGGCACAAGAAAAAAAGAACCCACACCTATCAAAGGAGCGATGGTTGGATAGGTATTTGTATACGTAGATACATGAAATTTTGTTCTGCACCTTCCCGATCAAATTATACGAGTGGTTGGAAAAGTTGGCAGATGGTCAAGGGAGGTGGAAGATTAACAATCCAATAGTGTGGACTCCAAAACTAGTAGGACGATTAGAAGCCTCTGAGGACAAAATCGCACGACTCTCGATCATTGGATTGATAAAATTATAGGAGGATTTATTACAAAATTCGTGGTTGATACCTTAGTCAATTACAACGAAGTGGAATGAAGATTTTTCAAGGGACCGTGAGGTAAGTATCTAAGATCTTTGAATACTTGGATTAAGAAGTCGTTATGTGAAAAACAGGTTATGTCATTTCCTTGATATTTGGAGGTATGTGAAATGGGAAACTCTTCAGAGATTGAGAAAGATTGGGTCTTGAATATAGCCCATTGATTGGACCTCCTTCGAGTGATGATGAGGGAGAGGTACAGGCCTCATCACGGAGTACTATCCAGCTGATAAGACAAGGTTTTTCATGGACACATCATCCATCCACTCCACCTCCACCTCCAACTCCATCGTATACACCTTCGCCCACACCTCCACTACCACCACCACCATCCAACATGGCGAATACAATGAAGGTACCAATTTTCAAGGGCATAGGGTGTGAGGATACATATTAGTTTGGCTTTGTTACGAATGTTGTGTGGACATCACAGTAGATAACTGATAATAGTATAAAGAAGGCACAATTGGTTACCTCTCTGCAGGATCGCATACTAACCTAGTATATTAAGTACTATCCTGATAATCCTCTGACAACACTAGTAGAAACTAAGACTGCTTTGAAGTAAGATTTTAGTAAGCCTAATTTTGACTCGCAGTCAGTAGTTGGATTTAAGAAAATCACGATGAGGGTCGATGAGATGCTTTGGGAATTACACCAAAGGTTGAAATGTGTGATCTGTGAAGCCAACATGCAGCTCATAGATGGTTAGCATCACGAGTGGTTTATATATTCTCTTCTGTCCCACCTAAGGATTTCTTTGTCACAGTAGAATATAGGAACTCAGGCAGAAGCTCTGGAAATAAAAATGAGGTTTCATGCGTTGCCTATGCAGGATTCGAGCTTGGGGGTACAAAAAATCCATTCTTAGTTATAGAGCATATGCTTACAGTTGCAGATCTTGAAAAAAGAGAAGGGGGTTAACCTAGAGGTGCACGTGGAATTTTGGTGCTTGAAGTGTAAGAGCCAGGTGCATGGTAAAGACCACTGCCCTGTATTTGTGAACTATATCATAGGAGGGGGACCAATTCCACTAAGGGAAAAAGTTCCAGTAGGACAGAGCATCAAGGCTACACTATGGTGCATTATCTATTAGGTTGTTGGAAAACATGTGATAGATAATTGTCATTTGCTTCAAAAGTTTGTCGAGACACTGCAATAGTTTTTTTGTAAAATCAGTGGGCCATGATGAGCCCCTCTATTGTAGCTATGAGCTTATCATGGAAAGAACACCTACCTACCGAATGCAAGCAGAGACTCAGCCTCTAGAGCAGGGTGCCAAAGGAGATCACGCCGAAGGAGAGCGTGGGGATATTAGGGACAAGGACGAGGTCGAGGAGGAGGAGGGCCTAGTAGAGGTTAGGGACAGGTTATTTGTTACAACTGTGGAACACTAGGCTACTATGCGCAGGAGTTTCAAAATCATAAACAACGGTCATGTCAATACTGCAGCCAGTTTGATCACACTATAGAAGAATGCCTAGTGTTGATAGCTAAGATGTAGTAGAAGAAGGCACAAACTCAACAACCTACGTAGAACTTACAAATGATGAGAGTTGAGTCTTGTGAGGAGCATCAGAGCATGAATATAGTGTTAATAAGTGGAATAACAACTGGTGATGATAAAGGAAAACAACCTGAAGAGGACAGATGGGTATGCAAGGCCCCAGAAAGGAAGCTAGTTTTCATTTGCCATGCACTAAGGAAACTTTTATGGAAGTTAAGAAAATATTCGTTGAGGCCTTCACCTCAGGAAGCTAGAAGAAAGTGCAAGAAACCATTGCAGCTACAAAGTTTGATCCCTTTGTCCTTACTACATTCTTGGAGACCTGCATGAAACTTTTATATGATAGAATATTTGTGAAAGGCTTGCAAGAGTTAATAAAGAAATGCACTCGCAAGGAAAATTCCCCCGATGGACACCGCGTAGTTAGAAAAATTGTAAACATAAGGCAAGAATAGGGCGAGAGATGAGGCTCACCGAGTAGATAAGAGATTATGAGATGGACTGAGTCATCTTGGACCTAGGGTCTGATGTGAAAATTTTGCCAAAAAAAACATGGGAAAGAATGGTGAGACCTGCACTATAGTGGTCTTCAATTCAAATCAAATGGAAAACTAGCAGAAGATTATTCCGATAGGATGATTATATGGCGTAACTATTGGCATCGAAGGGGTGAGTACGTTCGATGATTTTGAAGTAATAGAGATTGTTGATGATAGTAATCCATACCCTGTGCTCCTCAGAATTGACTGGGACATTGAAATGAATGGAGCCATCAACTTGAAGAAGAGGAAAATGTCATTTGATGATAAATCACTTCGAGTTGTGGTGTTGTTGGACCTTGCAGAAGGGGCATGCTGCAATGAACCCTTCCATGAATATGAAGAAAGTGAAGATGAGCTAGATCATATCTACAAAATAATAAGGTTATTTTAGGACCGAATCAATCCCACAACCAATGGATGGATTTCATGGGACCGAGAGGCTTCTTGTACCTTTGATTCAAACGAAGAATTGGATCATTGGCAGAATCACTTACATGGAGTATATACACTACACTGCAACATGATGACTAAATCGTTGCACTGCATCTCATCATAGGTAAGGATCATACCTTATTATGATGTTTTAACTAACGTGGATAAGTTTTTGGATGCATTTGAGCGTGAAGTCCCTAGCCATCACCGCTTCCAAGCATTAGATTTCGCACTGCGCGCTACACATGCACAATGGTGGGGTATGCACAAGGATAACTTTGATGGATGGTGGGATTATAGAAGGATGATAAGGTTGCGGTTTGGTCGACCTAACATTCAATTAACTGTGATATATTATGGGAGGGATGATCTGCGCAATCACCCAGAAAAGTGGACTAAATCTTATCGAATGGAGCTTCATCCGAAGGGGGTACACTTATTTTACCATACTTTAAACACAATCACCATGAATTGGTACTTGGCAGCGGAGCTCCGCCATGGCACCGCAAAGTGGGATATATTATGAGAATGATTCTTATTAACCTTCAATTTTGAAGATGGTTTTGAGGGCATTGATGAAGCTCTGTAGGAGATTAAGGTAGTTATCTTTAGAATGCTACAAGAACCTCTCGAATGGGTCTAGCCAAATTGGGGCACCTAGCTATACCATGCACTAGAATGTTATAATGAGACCGCTAAGGAGGAGGATGAAGATCTAAGAAAAAATAATATTCCATAGGCCAAAGGGCATCAAAAATTCGAGGGCCCACAAATAGACAACCTAGACATCATCGCTCCATTGAAAACCAAGCAAGTGAACATTGGGACTGAAGCAGAATTGAAGTTTGCAAAGATTGTAGATTACTGGGATGATGCTACTATGGATAAGGTTGTTGAGTTACTCCGCAAATATCAAGATATGTTCCCTACCAAGTTTTCGGACTTGAAGGGCATAATAGAAGACTTGGGCATTATGAAAATTACTCTGAAGTTCGAAGCGAAGCCTGTTAAGCAGAGGTTGTATCGCCTGAATCCCAAGTATAAGGAAAAGTTTAGCTTGGAGTTGGATAAGATGTTGGAAGTAGGCTTCATAGAACCCATCAAAAAATATTATTGGGTGATCCCAATGGTGGTCCTCAAGAAGAAGCAAAATGGAGAAATAAGGACACCACTTACTGATAAGTTATTAGACAATGTTGGAGGGTAGGAGGCCTACTCGTTCACTTATGAGTTTTCAGGGTGCCATCTGATTAAGATCCCGCCTGAGGATAGGATAAAATCAACCTTCATGATAGAATGGGGTTGTTTTCAATACACTGTAATATCATTTAGACTCAATAATGCGTCTACGATATTTTCTCGTGTAGTCATTGTAGCATTTAAGGAGTTTATTCATAAGTTCTTTGAAGTGTAATTTGATGACTGGACGATGTTCAGACTAGTAAAGCACCATGTAGCAAGTATGCATTTAATGTTGGATACATGTCATAGATACCAAATCACATTGAATCTAAAGAAATGCATATTTTGTGTTCCTTTTGGAATCCTGCTGGGTCATGTAGTGTGCAAGCAATGGTTGATTGTGGACCCTGCCAAGATTGTGGTGATAGTGAATCTAGAGGTCCTGAGGAATGTAAAGTAGCTGTGCACAACGTTGGGACATATGGGATATTACAAAAAAGTTATCAATTCATATGCTCGAATTACCGTGCCTATGGAGAATCTATTGAAGAAGTACGCAACATTTTATTGGGATGAAGAATTCCAACACAACTTAGATGTTTTGAAAGAGAATATGGTCATTGCGGCAATATTAGTATTCTCAGATTGGAAGAAATAATTTCACGTACATGTTGATGCCTCTTGCATTGCACTGGGTGTAGTGTTAATGAAAATCGGTGAAGGAGAAATGGACCACCCTGTAGCCTTCACTAGTAGGAAATTATCGAAGACTAAGAATAATTACTCAACAATGGATGGCGAAGGATTGGCCATGGTGTACGCACTACAAAAGTTTAGGAACTATATATTCGGAGGGAATTTCAAGATGTACACAGATCATTCTATTTTGAAATACTTGGTCAATAAGCCTTTGTTGGGGGGGAAGATCTGTCGATGGTTGCTACTATTCCAAGAGTATGACTTTGAGTTCATTTGAGGCTAGGGAGGTTGAATGCAGGCCCTGACCACCTATCGCAGATCGAGACAGGAAAGGATCCTAGTAATTTTGAGGAAGGGTTTCCGGATGTGCAATTATTCGCAGTGCACATAACAAATAACCATTTTGTAGATATCATTCATTTCTTAACTACGGGGATGGTACTAGAAGGGTATACAAGTCAGAAAAAGAAGGAGATAGTAGTGTGCATGGTAGACTTTTTAGTAATTACGGGACATCTATATAAGATGGGTGCAGAAGAGATATTATGAGGATGTGTGCTAGATTTTGAAAGAAATAGAATTCTCGTTGAAGCTCATGGAGGGGTTGCAAGAGGAAACTATTCAAGAAAAGCGATGGTGCATAAGATTTTGCACATCGGGTTATGGTGTCCAACACTGCACAAGGACTCCAAAGTGTATTGTAAATCATGCGATGCATGTCAGAGAACTGGCAGACCATCACGGGGGGATGAATTACCATCACAACCTCAAGTATCGTTGTAGCCATTTGAAAAATGGGCGGTTGATTTTTTTGGGCCAATTCAGCCCCCAGGAGAGAAGACAGGTGCATGCTAGATCATCATCGTGACAGATTATCTAACCTGATGTGTAGAGGCATAACTGGTTAAGGATTTTATAGGAGCTACAACAATGAAGTTTTTGTTTGAATATGTCTTAACTATGTTTGGCTGCCCAAAAGTATTGATGAGCAACAGAGGTACACAGTTTTTGAATGAAACGATCAACGCACTGATAGAAGAATTCCAGGTCTACCATCAAAAGAGTACACGGTATCACCCACAGGCCAATGTAACTGTTAAAGCATTCAATAAGATTTTAGAAAACGCACTTGGATGTGCACGTACTTGCAGTACTATGGGCATATAGGACTACTTGTGAGAAGTTGATAGGACAAATGCAAATCAGTTTGGTCTATGGTGTATAAACTATGATACCAATGGAGTATATCATGCCTAGTCTAAGCATAACGACTCTCATAGGATGGCAGATCACAAATCCTTGGAGGATTGGCTCGTGTAGCTGATGGAGCTTGAAGAGGACCTATTCTTGGCTGGATTCCATCAACAAATATAGAAGGAACGAGAAAAATCATGGCACAATCAACACATAAAGCTTCACATGTTCAAGGTAAATGATATGGTCTTGTTATATGATAGTAAGTTTACTAAATTTATGGGAAAATTTTATATGCATTGGCTCAGGCCATATATTATCAAAGAAATTACAGATGCAGGCACAGTTCAACTCGTGAAGCTTAATGGAGAACCTTTTTTGACAAGGGTGAACGAGAGCCAATTCAAGCTGTATACATGGGATCCTATGAAATGACTATATGGCGGAAAGATAGTCTTAGTGCTCGAGGGAGTTGCAAGGGAGCACGGGACTATAAACTACATTGCCAGTGTTGAAGGACTACGTAGCAAGTGAGCTATGAAGAAAATGATGAAGTTGCAACATCTGAATCTACATGCAGGAAGTTGCATTATGGAGGGAGGTATCGTGCATCATAGCAGAAAAGTGACCATTGGAGTCATTGTTCATGATTTGACAGCCAGAAGACGGTTAAGAGGAGCAGGCTAGCAGCATTTCAGGAAAAAATATTTGAAGATCTGTCGCCAAAACAACATTAATGGTCGAAATTTGGGGCAATGGTGGAATTTGAATTTAAAAACCCCTATAAATTACGCATGTTGGTCCAACAATGAACACTTTGCACAATTGGAGTTTTTGTTGAAAAATGTTGTCTGTCACTTATGAGCCGAGAATTTTGGGAGGAATTCTTCTCCCACACATACATTTCCCTGGAAGCCCGTGGGAAATTTATGGAGAGGATGACTGCCACCAACCCCACAGAAGCTTTGATTTTGGAAGCCACCGTATCTGACAGGCTAGGCCCAAAAATATCCAGTGTTAAAGCTACGACCACCATGCCCATGGCACCGTGGTCACCAAGGCCAAAATAATCCATGGTGAAGGAAATGAAACCTACAACAAAGGAGAAGTAGAAGAAGTCGGTACATATACATGCTTCCCCCAAGAAGCATACTATGGCACTAGTCCAGAAGAAAGGTAAACAATCATCAAAATACAAGCATAAGATTGTAGACTTGGAGGCAGAAGAAGGCCAAGGAACAAAGGATATCGATGCTAAAGGCATAGAGCCCATCAAAAAGATCCTTGGGTATATCCCTTTGAGAAAGGGGAAGGAAAAGATCACCAAAGACCCGACTCGGACAAATTCACCATCTCCACACCCCTTCTAAGCAAGAAGGTCCCTTTTGAAAATTGTGGCTCGCGCGAGTCCCAATATTGAAGATGGAGGACTGGGACCTAGCAGATCATGCTAAGTTCCCACACTTAGCAAAAAATAACTTCATGAAATGAGTGTACTACAAACACATGGGTGTCACAGTGCTAGAAACAGAGGAATGGGTCTATAGTGTTAAGGAATCTGGGCTGCTCAACTTTCTTTGGGTACCACATTACCACCGCACCCCAATTAATGCAACATGCATACGCCAGTTGCTCACTCTGGTGCATGATGGGTGTTTATGGCTAGGGGGGACTATATCCATCACATATGTGCTTATTCACAAAATTAGACACCTGTCACATGATGTTCTAAACCTGGCCACGAAGTTTGGTAGAAAAACAACGAAAAGGACCTTATAGGGAGAATGAAGAAAGAGTTTGAACTTGTGAAAAAGTCACGTGGGTATTCTATTTTGTCAATCTCATACCCCAGAGTTCAATTTTCCACGCAGATATTGGCTAGAAAGGTGATGAGGAAATGCCACACAGATGAATTTTTGGCACTCGCAGTGTCTCTAGCGGCTCAATGCGTGGAAGGCGTACTATTTAATTGGTCCAGGTACCTATGCCAAGAATTCCTTGCAAGTTCCTGTGAGGGCTAGGATGAAACCAATCCATTTCATTACACTTGGTTGTTGCTCTCCATTGTGTTGGTTGCATGGGTACTACCAGAGGATAGCCATTTTCCATCGTTGGAAGAAGGATTACCAGAAGCATCACAATTTCCATCGCTATGGGCCATGAAGGGCCCCACATCAATCATGGAGACTAAGATTTTTTGGGTCAGGATGGAAGCAAGTCTCCACGTGGTAGTTAACCAGTGCCCAAGGCTTTTCGTGGCCTTGTACACACAATTTTCATCCTACACAACACTTTAAGCCTCAAAATTTACTACGACAACATGAGGGATAACCACCCGGTCTGGACCTTGAAATCAACTCCTTTTCCATTTGGTATAGTGGCTCCGACTGGGCATAATGGGACAAGTTTCCCAGAGAAGATTTATTTGATAATGTTGATGGGATGATATAAGATGTAACAGGAAATGATTGAACTAAGTATAATCTAATATAAGTATTAAACAAATGCATATGTCTTAATCTAACATTATCTAACTATAAATATACTTGGGAATAAAATAAGATATGCGATCTACAATGATATCTTACAACAATTGGTAATAAAGATCATTCAAGTGCCAAAAGAAATGAAATCATTTATTGATAATTGTTTTGGATAAATAGTTAGACAAAACAATTGAGAGAAATATATCGCATATAAAAACCATTTATGTATTCAAAATGGAATCATAGCTAAAACATCATACAAAAGTGCACTAATGTAAAACTATAATTCAGACTTTCATACATAAAAAAATCAAGAGAAGAAGTGTTGCTAATACATAAATAAAACACAATCATATGATAAAAGTACCATATATGATAGGTCTTGCTCATTTGCTTCAACAATATTGACCCAATTTCATTCAATCCAATACACTGTAAGAGTATAGAAGTGCAATTTTAGTAGAGAATACTAGATATTCAAACAAAAGTAGATCGTGTTCCATTTAATTCATCAAAACCTTCTCAAAAATACATGTGTAATGTCTTGAAAAGTAATTTTGATAAAATTATGGGCCCCTCTCTAAATGCATGAGAGGGGTTTAAATACTAAACTACATGCATCAAAATAGATTATTGCAAAAATAGTTGAGGAGGTTTCAAACAACCTCCTCAGAACGGGAAATGATAAAACTAAAAATAAAATTAAACTAATGACTAGCTCCTTTGAGCTTGAACTAAGTTAATATGCTAACTTGATCTCTGAGGTTGCAAATGTAAATCATTGGCTTGATCTGAGGCAACTGACTGATTGTGGATTTTAACTTCCCAAGAAATATGGCATCTGATAAAGTTGGCACTGTCTTTTGTGTAGAGGTTGTTAAACACCACAGAGTCATCCACTGGCTATGTGGTTTTACTAGAAACTGCCAGTATGTCTCCCAATTCACCTTGTTTAGATATTTAATTGCCTCTTCCTTTTCCCGCGCTGTCTGTTTCCACTATTGCTCTAGTTTTTTGATATTTGGCAGGAAACTTGATACACATTCTTTGACAAGGTTGGCACCCTGGAGGTTTTCATTCAAGGCTTCTATTATATTGCTTGATGCTCCTATTATTATCGGTCTCTCCCTTTTTGCCTATTTCAACTGAGAATCTCAATCTGTAAACATAATATATTTGTGGGAATCTTCCACTTTCAGTAGGTTAGCCTTTATTCCCTCTTCAGATTCTTGCTAGGTGATAAATTCAAAAACCATTTTGTTGATATCTTCATATTCAAACCTCATATCAATTACTTGGGTTGTCATTTTATCACTGGTCTCATAGTAATCATTTATCTATGAGCTTTTATGGCAAAATATTTGTTTTTGCTGCATTAATAGGGAATTGAGGTTGATTGCTTATTTGATGAATTTGTCAATTTGTGGATTATCTTTGAATTTATCCATCATGGCTTGAATTCGACAAATTTTCGAATCCTTTTCTGACAAGTTGGCTTGGTGTTGTACCCTCATCTGCTCAAATTACCTTTGAAGCTAGGTTACATGTATTTCTACTTACTGATTAGCTTTTTCTTGTGCTAATTGTTGTGCAAGTAATAGAATTTTTTGTTCCTTTTCCTTCAGCAGCATTCAGACTTCCATCGCCTTATCGATGGTTGTTGTGGCATAATGTTGGGAGCAAGGTCCCCCAAGGGAAGTTTTGGAGCTAAAACCCCATGTTTGAGTCAAATTTTGTAATAAAAATGTAAAGACTCTACATTTTGTGGTTGTGGAGCATGAAGGTGACATGTTTCATAAAGGGTAGTCCGCGCTTAGTTTTGTAAAGTAGAGTCGGTTGTAAAAGATCTACCCATGGTCTGCAGACCATGGGATTGTATAAAAAGATCTAAGCTCTAAGTAGTTTTCGAGACACAATGATGAATTATGTAAGAGAGTCATGGATCTCAAGTAAGAAGTCCAAGTGTTGGGTCATAGCATAGGTAGAGGCTCTACAGCTAAGTGCATAGGCACCTAGGGTAGAAGTTTGTAGCTGAGTGCACGGACCCCTACAGCTGTGTGCGCAGGGTGGACAGAAGTTGTAAACACTTGGAAGATATTAGTAAAGAGAGATATTCTCCAATTTCTGTGTCTTTGTTATGTTGATGCATCTTGATATGTTAGGTATAAATTTCATTTATTATGCTTATGTGATGCACGAATGAATGAAATTACATTGAATAACTGAATGCATTAACAAATATCTGTTTACACGATGTTAACTATAATTGTTTGATAAGGTAAGCATGTCACTTAGAGTAAATTGGGGAATCTGCATAGCACACTACCATAGTAGTGCGAAAGCACCTAAGCAGCAGGGTATGGCTACGTGAAGGTCGATCGTATCCTTTCACAAAGGTATTGAAGGACGAAATAGAGGGCTCGTCTTGCAAGCCCTAGAGTGAAGCTACCTACACAAAGGTAGGGACAGAGGGAATCACACAACATCACAACCATCTGAGGCTACAGAAACATAGTTCCAGCATCCCCCCATAATACTTTGGATGAGACTTTAGTCTACAATTTGTAGGCTAATGCCGAAAGGGCTAGTATTGTAGGGATTTTTTTGGCTAAACTAACGCTGAACCTAGGTCAAGCCCCCTCAAGCCAACAAATGGTTCTATTGCCGAGAATTGAACCTGGGTCTCTCAGGCGAGAGTTGAGTATCCTAACTAGCTAGACTACAACGAATGGGGAGACCCATGCTGCAATAGTCTCTAATTTAGCTGAAGATGGAAAATCAGTAGAATATCATCACCATGGGACGACTACATGGGGTGATCGTGGATATTGATGGTGCAAGTGCATTGGCTGACTTTGAAGTAATAAAGATAGTGGATGATAGGAATTCCTATCCTACGCTCTTGGGAATTGACTAGGCTACTGATATGAATGGGGTAATCAACCAAAAGAAGCAAAAGATGATATTTGAGAAGAAATCGCTGTCTGTAGTAGTACCCCTAGATCCAGCTCAAGGATCATGCTATACTGAACCAGTCCACAACTATGAAAGTGATGACGATATGGACTATATCTATAAGATAACAACGCAAGATCAAGATTGGGTGAATCCCACCGCGTATGGATGGATTACATGGGATCATGAGAGTTCCTGCACTTCAGACTCCAATGAAGAGTTAGAATTCTGCAAAATTGGTTACACGAAGTGACTATGTTTAACCGCAATATGATGACCCAATCGCTATGTTGTGTTTCCTAAGAGGTAAGAAATATGCCTAATTATGATGGCCTGAATGAGGTAGATATCTTTTTGGATGCATTTGAAAGGGAGGTACTAGAAAGGTAGCGTTTCTAGGCGTTGGACTAGGCACTGTGTGCTATGCTCGCAAGATGGTGGGGTATGCATAAAGGAAGCTTTGATGATTGGCACAAATGTAGGATGATTATGAGAACATGATTTGAGAAGCCTAAGATATGAATGACAAAAAAGTATTATGGGAAAGATGATATGCATGTGCATTTGGAAAAATGGGCCCAAGCTTATGAAGAAAAGCCCCAACCTGAGTGGGTGCACTTATTTTGTCATACCCTAGATGTTGTCCCAATGAATTGGTACATAGAAACTAAGCTTTGCCATAGTACCAACAAATGGGATGTTCTGCACAAGGGCTTTGTGATGACATTTAGTTTTGAAGACGGGTTTGACTTTATTGATGAGGTGCTACAAGAAGTGAAAGTAGCTATCTTTCGAATACCACAGGATCCTTTGGTCCTGGTTCATCTTGAGTGGGCTACTCAACTAAGTCACACGTTATAATGCTATAACGTGTCCACTGATGAGGAAGATGAAGATCCATGGAGGATTAACATTCCAAAAACAGAAGGTCACTGCGAGGTTAAAGGACCACAAATTCAGAACCCTAATATAACTGTGACGTTGAAAATGATACAAGTGAACATTGGTATGGAGGCAGACGCCAAATTCATGAATACTGGAGACTATTGGGATGATGCAATGGTAGATAAGGTTGCTGAAGTGATCTGTGAATACCAAGATTTCTTCCCTACCAAGTTTATGGATCTAAACAGGATAATTGGGGACCTAGGAATGATGAATATTACGTTGAAGCCCGACGTGAAGCCAGTTAACAAAAGACCTTACCATCTCAATCTGAAATATAACAAGAAGGTTCGCTTAGAGCTAGACAAGATTCTCATGGCAGACATCATTGAGCATGTGGAAGAATATGACTGGGTAAGCCTACTGGTGGTACAAGGAAAGAAGTAGAAGGATGAAATAAGGATATGTGTGGATCTCAGAAAGATGAATGACGCTTGTGCGCATGATCCTTTCCTGAATTCGTTCACTAATGAAGTGTTGGACAATGTAGGTCACCAAGAAGCCTATTCCTTCACTGATGTGTTCTTGGGATACCACCAGATCAAAATCACGTAGAGGGATAGGATTAAGACAACCTTCGCGACTGAGTGGGGCTGTTTTCAATACACTGTAATGTCGTTCGGGTTGAAGAATACGCCTGCGCTCTTCTCATGCGTAGTTGTGGCTGCGTTCAAGGAATTTATTCAAAAGTTCCTGGAGTTATATTTTGATGAATGGACCATGTTTTTGTTGGTTAAAGACCACGTAGCAAGCTTGCACCTGATGCTAGATACCTACCGAAGATACCAGATCATGCTCAATCTCAAGAAGTGTCTGTTTTATGTTCCTTATGGGACCGTATTGGGGCATGTGGTTTCCAGATCGTGACTGATGGTAGATCCTGCAAATATAGCGGTGATATTGAACTTGGAAGTACCAAGGAATATGAAGCAACTGCACACTACCCTAGGACATATGGGATATTACAGAAAATTTATCAAAGGCTATGCCCAGATCACCATACCTATGAAGAAATTGTTGAAGAAGGATGTCACATTCTGCTGGAATGATGATTGTAAGAACAAATTGGATATATTAAAAGAAAATATGGTCACCACACCAATTCTAGTCTTCCCAGACAGGAAGAAAGAGTTTCATGTGGATGTCGACACGTCATGTATAGAACTGGGAGTAGTATTAACATAGGCTGGCAGAGAAGGCTTCGACCATCCTATTGTGTTCGCTATCTATGGTGTATGTGCTCCAGAAGTATAGGCACTACTTGTTGGGGGCTATTTTAAGATGTATACAGATAACTCTACACTAAAGTACTTGGTCAATAAGCCTGTGTTGAGGGGGGAGAATCTACAGGTGGCTCTTATTGTTCAAGGAGTATGATTTTGAAGTTATTGTGAAGCCTATACGACTGAACACGGGACCAGACCATCTGTCGCACATCAAAACAGGGGAAGAATCCACTAATTTGGAGGAGGGATTTCTTGACGTGCAATTATTTGCAGTGCATGTCGTGGATGGTCATTTTGAGTATATAATACAATTTCTAATGACAAGTGTTGCACCAGAAGGATACACTATTCAGCAAAAGAAGGAAATAGTGGTGCGCGCGGCAAATTTCTCTGTCATTGCTAGGCATCTGTACAAGATGGGGACTAATGAGATATTGTGACAATATGTACTTGAGTTTGAAATAGGAAGTGTCCTCGTAGATGCTCATGCGGGTGTTGCGGGATGACATTATGCAGGAAGATCAACCAAGAAAAATATTCTATGCACAAGGTTTTGATGTATGTCAAAGGACTGGAAGGCCATCACAGAGGGATGAGATGCCTTTGAACCCTTATATGATGTTGCAACCCTTTGACAAGTGGGCAATAGATTTTGTGCGACCCATTCAGCCCTAAGGGAAGATGGAAACAAGGTACATTATCATCGTGATGGAGTATTTGACTCGTTGGGCAAAGGCACAGCCTGTGAAGGATTGCACAGGTGCAACCACTGCAAAGTTTCACTTTGAGCACGTACTAATGTGATTTGGCTATCCAAATATATTGATGAGTGATTGTGGTACGCACTTCCTGAATGAGACGATCAGTGCGTTGATAGAGGAATTTTACGTATATCGCCAAAAGAGCATGCCTTATCACCAACAGGCTAACGAGACAGTGGAATTATTTAATAAGGTACTCAAAAACATGCTGACCAAAGTGTGCAATGATAAATGAAGTGATTGGGACCTATGCATACCTGCAGTATTATGGGATTATTGAATGACATGCAAGTTGATTGGAAAAACCCCCTTTAGGATCTTCTATGGGGTTGAAGCAGTAATGCCTGTGGAGTATATTGTGCCTAGTCTATGCATAGTGGCACTCATAGGTATGATGGATCATGGAGCCCTGGAGGAAAGGCTTGCACAACTGGATGAACTTGAGGAAGAAATATTTCTAGATGGATTTCACCAACATGTCCAAAAGCAGGGCGAAAAGGCATGGCATGATAGACACATTAAGCTGTGAACATTTAAGGTAAATGACTTGGTTTTGCTATATGATAGTAAGTTTGATAAGTTTCTAGGGAAATTTAGGATGGACTGGTTAGGGCCCTATGTCATTAAGGAACTTACCTATGGAGGAGTGGTATAGCTGGTCAAATTGAATGGAGAACCTTTCCCAGGAAAGGTGAATGACAATCACTTGAAGCCAGACACTAGTAGTCCGGCCATGTGACCAGATGAAGGTAGCACAACATTAGCGCTCTAGGCAGCTAAAAGGACGCACGTGACTATAAACCACACTACTCAGGTTGAGGAGCTATGCGATTGGTGCTATGGGGTAAAATGCATGGTGTATGGAGAATGAAGATGCCCTCAAAGCTCTTCTCGGGACCTTCGACAGACTGTAAGATTATCTGCAACCGTCACAAAGTTACATGCATGTTCATAAAAAATAACTAACTATAAAAGTAAGAGAATGAGATTACCTCAAGACTCTGTGCATATTTGTTGGAGAGCAAAATGCACCTAGGTGGAAGTCCACTAAGCTGGCTCCAGATCATGTCCTGCACATAGAAGAGACAACCATAATCACAGCATACAACTCTGATAACTAATACATGAATACATAAAAGAACATCTAGTTACATATAACTAAGCTACTCATGCTACAAGGTATTGGACAAACAACTAAATGAAAGATAGTACCAACACCATGGAGTAGACAGTACAACTGCAGTTCTATATTAATGTTGGAAGAGTGATTACAACCATCTATTGCATTAGCCTTCCTTTACCCCTCCATCTTCTCTCTCTCTCTCCCTTCTTGCCAACTTCTTATGATTGGAGACAATGCTCAATAGTCAAGTATGCTATCCTTTCGAATGCTCTAACCTCTATCACCATAGCCCTAACTTTGTTTATGTAGTAATTGAGTTAGGGTTTCCAAAATCATCCTTGAGTTCCCTAGGGAAAAAGAAATAAATTTTCCATGCTTTTCAGCTCTTTCCCATTTTTCTTCTTCTTTTGAATTAGAAATCCTCCAAATAGGTCGATTTTGGATGTTTCCTTACTTTTCTTGAGTAATTTTAGGAAAAAATATCTAGATATTTATGAGTCAATTTGTTCCTTTGACCCTTAAAACTTCACCAAGTTTCACTAACGTTGTCCCCTTACTAGCAACTTGAGTTAGTAGGGTCACTAATGCACCCTTAGGCTTGCAAACAAGATTTATAAAGTGGCTTGTTAGTGCACAGCCAACGTTAATGTGGAATCAAGGCCTGTGATTGTGATCTTTGCTTCAGCTATCATGTCTTTCCCCTTTGAGTTGATGAGGAGGTCAATTTTTATTATAACAAATGCCCCCTAAAGTATGAGATCAGAGGTTGTGATGATGGCCGAAATAATTTACTTCAACTGTAATTTTCCTTCAAAAAGAGAGAGAGGATCGAAGCTTCAGGTGGAAAGGGAAACCTGATACAACACACATATATATATATAACTACTAAAATCATGTCCTGAGTCGGGCATTCCCATGATCAGTAGCTATGCAGAATGATTTTTCTCCAAAGAGATATGATGAGATTGGTCACAAATAAGAACAATGTGGATCCAGTGTCATAATAGAATCATCTTGATAAGCTGTCTCCAAAAAACAATATCCACAACTTGGGAGAGGAAACAAGGTTGAGTGATGCAAGCCTCTACCCAAGGTCTTGATTTCCGCTTCACCGAATAGCATAGATCGATATAGGTGAATATATGCATTGACGTTGAACATGCATGAAATCATATGATTACCAGTTAATAGACACAAGGAAGGCCACCGATAATGGTGATGGTCTCCAAGATGCACAGTACAATCTAACGAGTGTGAAGGATGTCTTTGTCATTGAACACCCATAGAATCGCTTAACCAGGAGCCAATAATGAGAACCCCTGATCAAACACAAGGCAACCTGCCACTACTGGCTGCAAGTACCAAGGCAGTGAAACATCAAGGTATATAGGTTAAACTCATAGGATGGTAGGATTCATATTGAGAGGCCATCACAAGGAACGTTTATCTGAGGGAGTCCCATGTTCAAGGGAATGACTGCTACCAAACCACGCTTTCTAATATGGAATACAGTTGTATTGTCCACTTTCCTCGTCTGATTAGTTTAATGAGTCCAACGGGTAAACTCGTCGATCTTTTCATATTTAAAGAGTCTGAAAAGGACCGCAAAAAGAGCGACTCTCTACCCTATCTCATTAGTTTAATGAGTCAAGACAGGCAAACTCATCGATCTTTTCATATTTAAAGAGTCTGAAAAGGACTGCAAAAAGAGCGACTCTATATCTTGTCTGTGTAATTTAAAGAGTCC
Organism: Pinus taeda; assembly: GCA_000404065.3. NCBI lineage: Eukaryota > Viridiplantae > Streptophyta > Pinopsida > Pinales > Pinaceae > Pinus > Pinus taeda. Next base: position 112,943 of record APFE030344176.1, on the reverse strand, counting down.
AGACTAGACAACTCAATGTTCTTTTCATATTTAGAGATTCTAAAAAGATCGTAAAGAGAAACTCCATGGTGGTCCTTTTGTCATAGTTGTTAAGCGGGTGCGACAAAAGGTTAATAGTATACCTGGATCAGTTACTTTCCGTTAGTTAATATATTGAATTCAGATAAAGAGAAACCTATGTTCAATAGATGTCAACCACATTTTGTTACGAGTACGAGGAGACAGACTAAACTCATTTTTCGTCGTGAAATTTTAATGAGTCATGTGACAAAAAACTCAATGCCTTCATCAAATTTTAACGAGTCAAATGAAGAAACTAAAGGTATTTTTTTCAGTTTAGTGAGCGAGGAAAAAGAGGTAAAAGAACTCCTCATTCCTCCTTCATAGATTTAACGAGCTCAAAGGAGAGGAAAAACTCAGGGATTTTTTTATTTTAAGAGCGACAAATGGTCCCAAAAAAGCAAGTGCTCTTGTTGCTACCGTATATTTTTAACAAGCCCGGTGACAAAAACTTGGGATTTTTCAGTTTAACAGGTGAGAGAAGTACCTAAAAGAATGCTCGGGTCATCTTTATAAATTTTTAATGATCCTAAAGACAAAACTCGGGATTTTTTCAGTTTAATGAGTCAGAAAAAAGCACTTAAAAAGAATGCTCTAATGGTCTTTTTCAGTTTTTAATGAGCTAGAAAAAGAGCAAAAAAGAGTTGCTCAGACCATCGTTGTATATATTTAACGAACCCAACGATGAAAAACTTGAAGATGTTTCATTTTTCGAGAGCAAGAAAATATCCCATAAAAGCAAAGTGATCTTTTGAGAATAGAGCCCATTTTTGGGCTACGTGAGCGGGACTCCTTCCCAGTCCTGTAGTTCATATGCCCCTTTTGAGAGGCCTTTCTTGACGATATAGGGACCGATCCATAAGGGTTGGAGTGTTCCTACCCCCAAGAGATCATGTTTTTTATCATAGAGCAAAACAAGGTCACCCTCTTGGTAAGAACAAAGCTTAACCTTTTTGTCATATTAGGATTTTACCTGGCGCTTGTGAGCCTTGAGTACCAATTTGGAATCTCGATGGGTTTCATCTAGCTGATTACGGTATAGTAAGCATTCTTCTTCAATAGTAATGTTGGGTAGGAGTCCAACGGCTATTTACAGGGAAGGGATCTGACACTCGATGGGTAGAATTGCTTCTAGGTTGTACACCAGTTGAAAAAGGTGTAAAGCCCATGGCGGTTTTTACTGAAGTTCGGTATGCCCATAGAGCTGAATATAACATTCAGTGCCAATTGGTTTTATGGTTTCCTACCAACCTATGGATCATGGTTTTTAAGATGCCATTTACAGCCTCCTCTTGACCATTAGCTTGGGGTAGTAGGAGGATGATTGATCCTGACGAAAACTAAGCAGCGACATTAAATCACACATGATATGGTTCTGGAAGTGAGATCCATGGTCTGTAATGATTGTGTAGGGTACACTGAAATGAAAGATCACTTGAATGAACAGGAATAGCATCGTGGTGTTTCCACCATTTCTTTAGGTAGGAAGGGCTTCTGCCCATTTCGTAAAATAGTCCACAACTACTATGATATAGTTGTGTCTAGCAGAGGAAATGAGATTACAGGTGACAAAGTCTATCCACCACTTGGCAAAAGGGCTGATGGAGATCACTAGGTGTACTAGGGCTAGAGGAGTGTGCATTTTATTTTTGAATACCTAACAAGGATGGCATTGTCAGATGGCCTTGACACAATCTTTGAACAAGGTCGGCCAGTAATATCTTGCGCGGAAGATTTTCTGTGCAATAGATATGCTAGAAAGATGATCGCCACATGCCCCAGCATGGCAGTAATCTAAAACGTGCTCCACCTTTTCATGAGTGAGGCAACACTGAAGAACTGTATTTGTACCAAGATGATATAACGTATCGTTAATCACTAGATAGTGTCACGCTTGGTGACGAATGCGACGACGGTCACCTGTCGATAGCTTGGGTCAGAACTGTTGGGCTTGGAGGTAGACAAGAATGTATCCATACCAAGGTTTAGTGGTGTCAATAAGATAGATAGCCTCATATAGGAGAGGATTGTGGGCTATCTTGATCAGATCGATGATGGGAAGTTCCGATAATAGTTCGACGAAGACTAAAGACTTCTTCGCCTTGGCAGCTGTGAAGACCAGATCAAGTTGTTGGAGGATCACGATCCATTTTGAATATTTTCCTCCAATTAGTTGATGAGACAAAATATGTCTCATGGGATTCTCTAAGGCAATGACAGTAGTCTATAGTAGTAGTATGTAGTGTCGAAATCAGTTGGCAGCAAAGACAATTGCCAGTGACAGCTTTTCCTCGTGCAAATATCTAAGTTCGGGCCCAACCATGCCTTTGGACATATAATAGATCACATGTTCACTCCATCATCATGTGTTTGAACCAAGACCATTACAAGAGAGGATGGCAAGGCTACCAAGTATAGCAATGCTATCTTATATGGGCCAGACCTAGGTTCGGAAGAATTAGTTAGCGCAACAAATGCTACAGCTACTGGCCCTTTCGACAATATCCCGCATAGCGCAGACTGAGGTCTCACCTGAGGTATTAGGGGAGGGTGCTGGAACCAGGTTTTCGTACCCTAGGGATGTCTAAGTGTGGATTGGAGGTTTCGCACAGTAGTTTACATCTTCGTGCTTGCTCAGTATTCATATAAATCCAGCTTGATTATCTCTTTCTTATTAGTGCACATTTCTATTAGATGAAGTAGTTACTAATTACCAAGATCTTTAAGCAAACATTCAATCAACACAACTAATTCGCGCATTAAAATGAAACTAGATTTACATTCATTTAAACCATAAGCAGATTAAATCCAACATATATTATTACAGCTCAGAAGAAACACGGAATTTCAGAAGAAACTTATCTTTATTTCCACTTTATATTTCCTACATCTAGATCCGCCCTGCGTACTCAACTGCAGGGGTCCACACACACAGTTGCGGACTTTCTAGGCCTCTGCGCACATGGCTGCAGAGCCTCTACCTACTACCCTTATCCCTTGACTTGGACTTACAGATGCTTTCAATCTCTCTACTTCAAGTACCCATTACATTTCATACTTCGAAAGAACTACTTTCCCTCATAGAGCCTCACTCTATTTATACCCTTCCCTGGCCCACGACCCCTGCATGGGCTGACCCTATTTATATTTCTTTACATTATTTTTGGGTGGACTACCCTTTGACTCAGCCTATTACAAATTGCGCTTCGTGCATTCAGCAGAGTCTTTACCCTAACCTTACCCAAAATGTCCAGCTTCGCGCCCCTTAACCATTGTGTGGGGCTTCTGCTACCCAACAATCCCCCAACACAATCATCGTGAATCATCTCGAGTCACTCACTACTGCGGCTAGACGCTCTGCGTTGGATTTGCGGTTCACCTCCCTTTCAGTGGCGCTCATCGTCCTGCTGCTCCTTGTTACACTGAAATTTGTCACCATGACTATCTGCAGTTAATATGGCTCAATCAATAGTCATATTATCCTCCTTGTCAAGCCTTATACCTCTGCTCTTCATGTCAAACTTTAGAAAGAGAGAAAGTCATTAAAAAACATGTTTATCTCTGGGTACGCAGGTTCTCTCTACCTTGCCTGCGTGTACGC
>APFE030344176.1:29467-109262 GCA_000404065.3 Pinus taeda | reverse complement strand
ACCATGTTCGACATCGACTCATTTATTCACATGGCTAGAATCGTACCAATTCGGGAAGTAGAGATGAAGACCCTGGATCTAGTTTCCACCATCCAGGCTGCGAGGAGTTTTGTATTCATTATACTGTAGACCAATCATAAACAGATGGCTGCGTCCATACTGTGTCTACACAAGTCTATGATTATGATGTATTATGAAATCATTCCTGTATCAGAATACTTAGTCTGTTAGTTAAAGTTTTGATCTGAGTATGGGAATGCCTACCTCAGCGATGATATAATCTGATACATGTATTTTGTGTTGAAAATTACAGGTTCTAACCGGGCTCTCCATGAGATAATCCTCGAAATGATAAAGTACTTCACCCTTCCTAGATGATATAAAACCCTTATCTATTACAGGCTTCGCACTTTAGGGGGCAATCTGTTACACTGAAATTTTTCACCATGACTATCTTCAGTTAATATGGCTCAATCAATAGTCATATTATCCTCCTTGTCAATCCTTATACCTCTTCTCTTCATGTCAAACTTCAAAAAAGAGATAAAGTCACTAAAAAACATCATGTTTATCTCTAGGTACGCAGGTTCTCTCTACCATGCCTGCGTGTACGCATCCCAAGCTCATTGTACCTGTGTACTTGTACGCTCTGTAAGTCAAGGGATGGGTGCGTACCCTGTAAAGGTCAAAAGGCGCGAGTTTCATCTTAAAAAAGTTACTTGTGGTCACTTCTAGAGCTTTCTAGAAGAGTGTTTGACGTGTATTGAGCGCCTCCAGATGGTTCATGCATCCCTATGATAGAGAACTTATCCCATCAAGAGAGGAGCTACCCCATCCAAAAGAGGGAGTATCCCATTGATGGTGGACCTGAATAACTTCTTCCTCTAGAACACTATAAATACAGGCATTGGGCCAAGGGAGGGGAGGTTGAAAGCTTAACATTCCAAAGGGTAGATGCTGCTGGAATTAGGACTTCCATTGTAAGCTTGTGAGGAGAGATTACCATCCTTTCTTGTTTCATTTGGAAGTGGGTGAGCTTGTCAAAGTAGAGGAAAACTCTTGCTGGACCCTGGGAGGAACTTGCACAACACCAAGGCTCAGGTTGTAATGGTTTCTTTTTTGTTTCCTTAATACAAATAAGTCCATTCTTCTCAATGATTTGTTGTTAATGAATTGTTTCATATACTCCTTGGTCTATATGTTGAATATGCTTTGTTTTATGGAATATTCAGGTGTTATGTAATCGTTTGATTGTTAGTGTATGCAGGTTTCAAAGTGAAGGAGGAGCTCATCTGGATCAACGAAGCTAGACTGCTACAACAAGCGTTGGACCTAAGGTAAGATCGAAAAACACTTGGTTTCTCATAGAATATTGTATGTTTAGAGAAGGATTGCTCTTAATTGTCTTGTTTGTCACTAGAGAGTCTTAGACTCCTAGGGAGGTTAGTTTTGTCAGCAAAAATAACTCTTTCGGCATGACACTCCTTCATTATCTTCTGCAATGCTTTGTCCGGTCTTGATTCAGTGTTTCTACCCTATCTCTGTAGGTTTTAACCCCGTACAGAAATTACCTGCATACGAATTCTAAATCACAAGAAAAATAAAAATGCGAGAGCATAACACATAAAACACATATACACAGAGATTTCCCACTGGATCTCAAAACCGAGACTACCAGCTTGATTTTTCATTATATTCCTTTCAATGTTACAATACATATTTATACATGCCGAAGCATCCAATACCATGGACCGAAAACCATCGCGTCCAAAACCATGGACCGTGTTATCTAGAAATCAGACCCTGGAAGGCTGTAGACCAGGAAGACTTCAAGTAACTATTTCAAACCAATCTTTTCACTAAGGCTTAGCCTCCTTAGCCTGAGAGGGCTCTCTCAAAGGGTTATTGATTTTGACTAATAATAAGATGGCTAACTCTTGTGGAATAACATTAACAAATATGAAGGCTGGATAAACATTACATAAGTTTCCATTGGGCCTATGGAGTCAATCATACTTCAGTAAACAGTGATACTGCCTTTTCATAGAAGTCAGGGCACTTAGCATTTAGAAGTTCAGAACACAACTCACATAAAACCACAGTTCATAAATGCATACAGGAAATCAGAGCACAATCAGTGAATTCTGAGTGATTACACATCTATGCAACTGTAAAGGACATTAAGGAAAGAACAAATCACACATTCTGAACATGGAAATCCTTCATGAATCCTGAGAAGAAAAACAGATAACTTATATTACTGAAAATGGGTCTTTACATAAGCCAAAACAGTCCTCTGTTATAAAATTTCTAACCCTCATTATATTGTTGTTTCAGCTATATATAGAATCCTTATTCTAACTAATTCGAGCTTCCTCCTCCAGCATGAGGGGAATTTGATAACTCGATAGCTATCTCTAATGACACCTATTAGCTTTTTAACTAACTATTAAATACAATAAAGTGCTGACTGGAATTTTAAAAAGTTTTAAATCAACTAGGACTCTAACTCCATTTTCCATGCCATAGTGGCTTCTCCTTGTTCTTTGACACCTGGTCCTCTTTCAATTTGGATAAGCTGGATATTTAATACTCCATATTGACTTTGAACGCTGAATCTTTAACTGCCCAGTAGTATTAGGAGATGTCCCCTGCTTCTCAGTCCCTGTTTTCCTCAATTTGCTCGAATGTATAACAACATGTTTTTAGCCTTTAATAACCCAAGATATGGAACACTGCCACATTTTTGATGTGCTGTAGGCTGCATTGATGGACATGTGTGCAGGCAAGATTTCCTTGTATGCAACTCATTAAATGCCTTTTGAATGGTGATAAAGGGGCTTTATAACATAAATTTAGACTTGGGTTAAAATATTTCACCTTTTTAAATGTACACCTGTTTTGGTCTGAATGGCTATTGTAGCTCCATCTAATGTCTTGTGTACCCTTAAGGTGTCTCTCTTTCAAAATTCCCGTTCATAATACAAAACAGCCGGTCTGCGTTAAAATCATCACCTACAGCAGTTTCGTAGCACGCTACGAAACTGCTGTTTTATTTAAAACAACTTACTTTTGACCCGAAATCTTTATCACCCAAACATCTGATTGCCAAAAACTCCCTTTGGTTTTTCATATGTATAGAAGGGATTTACATGTCTTCAAAACAATAAGACTAAGCAAAATTAACAAAAATTTGGAACAAAACCTTTCCTGAAAAGAGAATTCATTTATTATGTAACTGGCCTAGCTGTGCCTTCAGGTCTCTAGTAGCTTTGCTCAGTTGGTTAATCTCATCTTCAGCTGCTTCTATTTGGCTCTTCATGGCTGCTATATAATCTCCTTGAGATGTGATGACTGTTCTCTTTGTATCTTTTTGCCTAACCTTCTCAGTTTCCTCTGTTCTTGGCCGCGCTTCCTTTACTTGCTTCCTTGTAAAGGTCTTCTGTGTTTAAAAATAAATTCTTCACCTGGCTCATCGAATTTAAGCCTTTTTGAGGCTTTAGACTTCTTGTTACCTTCTTGTGGTGACTGTGTCAAATCAATTTGAACTGGTTCAGACTGTTCGAATTCAATGGCCTGTAATAAATCATTCAAGTTTGCCTTAGACACTGGGCTCTCTTCAACAGCTATAGCTTTACCCTTTTCCTTATTTATTTGGCTTCTTGTCCTTACCCTTGAGACTGCTTCAGATTTGCTTGTTTCAGGTACAGTCTTCTTACCCTGAGTTTTTTCCTTTGTTAATTGCTGAGGTTGTTCTTGAATGATTAGTGGCTTCACTGGTTTTCTTTGTTGTGACTTGGTTTTCTTTTTAGCTCTTACTTCCTTTTGAAGCTCAGCTATGGTGAATTCTCTAGCTGGTTGTGGAGTAAGGCCAGTCTTGCTTTGGAATCCAGCCATGAAAATAAATGAATTCAAGTCTCTGCCTATATTTTGGAGGCCATCTAAAACTAACAACTTAATCAAACCATGATGAAATAAAGAGGTTTCACAGTCCTCTTTCCTCAGCTGCACCTTATCACACATCTTACTCAAGCTGCAAAATAAATAAAAAGGAATGTCTACGGAGACCTTCCTGGTGAAATGCAAGAGCAGTTTAAAATGGTAAGAATAGACCTTATTGTACCTTCCTTCACAGGTCAAGTATTTCTGTATGCAGGTGAGAAGAAGAGCATAATGTTCCTTGACATAATTTCTGGGCACTGCTTTTGTTAAGTCTTCATTTACATATGCCTCCTTTAAAAACTCCTTACAAGGATTCATATCAATTTTAAAATTTTTAAACAATTCTTCTCGTCCTCTTGGGATCTCTGTTATAGCAGCTATTACTTCTGGAGAAACCTGTACTTCTAGCATAGCTATCTTTGAATTTAAACCAGTGAAGTTTAGCGCAAATTCCTTAGTTACCTGTGCATGTCCTCCTTGTAGTTTTTTGCAAAAGTTCTAGCACCCGGCATCTTTGAACGCTTTCTTCACGCCTTCATCCCTCAAGGCTATGTCCAGGCCTTCAGGTTCATTCCTCTGACATTTACCGGATCTATGCTCTTTTCTCTCCATTTTTCCCTTCGAGATTTTCACACACAAAGTCCAACAACTCTGGTCGAGATGGTGATTCAGCTCCTTTTTTTAATTCAGCCTCACTTGTAATCAGGCTCGCTTGAAATCAACCTCGCTTGAAATTCAAATTGAAACACTTCAATACATAAACGGGCAGAATGGTTACTCATGCAACACTTACGACCATCATTAAGGTCTATGCACGGTAAAATCTCTTGGGAATGATATTTTTGTGCATATCAACAGTCTATTGGTGGAGTAGTGGCAAATGAACGTTCAGACATGATACAAGAGGTACACAAACTGACATGAGTAGACACAAATGATGACTCACCTACGGAATTGACATTTCGGGAAAGATTCGCTGTGAAATGCACGAATCCATGATTTCGCAGTGTTGTTAGTTATAATTTTTAATGATGCGCTCTGAAACTGCCTAATCATGACGCGCTGCGAAACTGCTAAACCATGATTGCGCTGCGAAATGGGCAAATGAGATTTCGCTGCGAAATCACTAAAAGAAACGGTGACTCGGATAAGACAAGACATGAATATGGAATAATGATGGGTGGAGGAGAACCAATAGGAGTGGAGTATGATTTAAGTTAAAAACCTTTAAAACTCCAAATCCTAAGTGAGAAAAATAAAATGAAATCAACTTTAACACAAACCTTTGTCATCAAACTAGGACAGGCAATTATATGCATCAAACTTTTAGTTCTATGTGATAATAGACCGAAAACCATAGGTAGGTTCGCCCAACCTAATATAGGGTCCAAAAACAATTTTCTCGGGGCGCTGCCCCGAACCCCGTAGAGGGGGGCTACCCGCCCCCCTCAAACCCCCCAAACAAGGGGGGCTGCCGCCCCCCCTGCTGCGCAATCGGTGCAACGAAGGGGGAGCTCTGCACCCCCTCTAACCCCTGGGTTCACTACGTAGGTTATTCGTGCAAAGAATATAACACAACCCAACAATCTCACCATTGATGATGCTCATTCTACTCTGGTCGGTCAACACAAAACACCCCCTCATAAGATTTTAACACGAGCAGGGGAGCCGCATACGGGACCTCCTAGTACCACTGCAGCCACTTTTGACCTTCGTATCTTCTCTTCACACTATCTTCCGCAGCTTGTGTTGAAATTTTGCAAGACCCTGGTTGTTGTCCGCAAGATCCAAACTTCGAGGGACATTAGAGATGACTTATTAATTGCATATCTACCCGTGGTCATCGTCTATCCATCCTTTCATTATTCTATTGTAGTGCGTCGGCCTGCTCCTGAGCGAGGTGACGACATCCGAACCAATTCTACTTCATTTTCCCTCTTTTCCGATACATCCCCTACTGATGATGTTGCAGCCTACGGGATGCCTATAGTGGTCACCCCCAGACTCCTTAGAGAGACCTACTTCTCCATCGGCCAAATTACTATCTTCGGGTGCATGCCTTGTGCAGAGATAATGAACAACTCCATCAGTGTTTCTGAAGTGTAGGACACCCAGTGGATTCCCCTCGATGATTTATAAGCCATGTGAATTTCAAATGCACTGATTGCTGCCTATTCCAGTTCCTGTAAACTTCTCATGTAAAACCTATGGCAGCTCATTCCATATCTGGCTCATACTGTTCCTCTTAATTTCCCACAACCCGCTCCCCTTTTCCATATTGTAGACTTCATATCATGAATAGTGGTATCAATGGTCATCATTCCATTTATCAGTGCATCTACGTGATCCCTTCTGCACAACCATGATCCTTGTGTTTGGTCAAATGTACATGCATTGTAGTACTCACACATTTGTCCCCCAGGCTACTTGATTGTTCCACACTCTCTTTCAACTGGGTGGAGCGATGAGACTAACTTCTGAATGGTCAATCAGGTGTTCATCCCACCCGTGTAGAGCTTTAGGCAACTGCCATTCACTCTTCTTGGGAAGGGCTCTCCATTGAGTTTATCCAGCTGAACCGTGCCCCCATCGGTAACTTCTTTGACGAAATAGGGTCCCAATTAGTGCATGAGAAGTTTACCTGGGAATTTTTTGAACTTAATGTCATAAAGCAATACTAGATCATTCTCCTTGAAGGTGTGCACCTTGATATGGCGATCATGCCATGCTTTTTCGCACTATTTCTATACCTGCTAATGGAATCCAGCCAAAAACTGTTCCTCCTCCAATTCTTCTAGCTGTATGAGCCTCTCTTCTAATGCCCCACGGTCTGCCATACCTATGATTGCCACGATCCGCAGATTAGGCACAATATATTCCATAGGCATAACAGCCTCCTTGCCATAGACTAAGCGAAATGGTGTCTGGCCTGTCAGCTTATTGCATGTCATTCAGTGTGCCCATGGCACAGTAGGGATGCACAACTCCCAGTCATTGTGTTGCACATTACAGACCTTAGTCAATGTGTTCTCCAAAATTTTTTTGAAGGCCTCGATGGTCCCATTTTCTTGTGGATGGTAGGGCGTACTCTGTTGGTGATATATCTGAAATTCTTCCGTGAGTGTGCTGATTGTTTCATTCAGAAAATGCATTCCCCTATCACTCATGAGAATTTTGGGGCAGCCAAACCTGATCAGGACGTTCTTGAACAAAATTTTGTTGTTGTCACAACTGTGCAATCCTTAACTGGCTGCGCCTCTGCCCATCAAGTCAAATATTCGGTCGCAGTGATGATATAATGCACAACTGTCTTTCCTCATGGTCCGATAGGCCCGACGAAGTCGATTGCCCATTCCTCAAATGGTTGTAGCATTATCTATGGTTGAAGGGGCATTTCATCCCTCCGCGATGGTTTGCCCATTCATTGACATACATCACAGGCCCAACGATATGCTTCCAAATCTTGATGTAGGGTGGTCCACCACAATCCGACGCGAAGAATCTTTTGGGCTGTGGTGTGACCTGCATAATGTCCGCCAGCAACCCCTCCATGTGCTTTAGCCAAGATCTGTCCGTGCTCGTGTTTTGGTACATATTGACGCAATATCTTGTCATTGCCCATCTTGTAGAGGTGGCCTGCAATTACGGTAAATTCTACTATGCATATCACTAATTCCTTCTTTTGCTGAATAGAATACCCCTATGGCATAGTGCCCGTGGTTAAAAGGTGGATGATGTCTTCAAAGTGGCCATCTGTAACATGCATGGCATATAACTGAGCGTCTGGGAGTCCCTCCTCTAGACTTGTTGGTTCTTTGCCAGTATCAATTCAAGACAGGTGATCTAGTCCTGCATTCAGATGCCCCAACTTTACAACAACCTCAAAGTCATATTCTTGGAACAGTAGCAACCATCGGCAGCTGCACGCCCCCAACACAGGCTTATTCACTAGGTATTTGAGTACAGAGCAATCAATGTACATCTTAAAATGTCCTTCGAGAAGATAGTGATTGAACATTTGGAGCGCATATACCATCGCCAATCCCTCTCGCTCAGTAGTAGAGTAATGCTTTTCTACTTTGGACAACCTGTGACTTGCGAACATAATCGGGTGATCAATTCCTTCCACGCCTTCTTGACTGAGTACCACAACCAATGATATACATGATGCGTTGACATGTACATGAAATTCAACGTCCCACTTTCAAAAGACCAAGATAGGGGCAGATGCCATTTTCCTTTAGCATTCCAAGTTTTTGTTACATTCCTCATTCCAGCAATACATAGCATCCTTCTTCAAGAACTATTCCATTGGAGCCATGATTTGGGTGTAATTTCTTATAAACTTCCAGTAGTAGCCCGTGTGTCCCAATATAGCACGTAGCTACTTTACACTTCACGATGCTTGTAGATTGAGTATGACAATGATCTTTGTTGGATCCACCATCAATCCTTGCTTACAAACCACATGGCCTAGCAACTTCCTGAAAGGGATGAGGAAAGTACACTTCTTTGGGTTGAGCGCAATTTGGTGCTGGCAACAGGTATCCAACATCAATCGTAAGCTCTCGACATGTTTCTTAACCAATCCAAATACGGTCCAGTCATCTAGGTCGACTTCTAAGGACTTGTGGATAAATTATTTAAATGCGGCTACCACAATACGAGAAAATATCGTTGGCACATTCTTCAGCCCAAAGGGCATTAACGTATACTGAAAACAACCCCATTCAGTAGCAAATGTTTTCTTGCTTTGATCCTCTAGTGCAATCTTGATCTAATGGTACCCGGAGAATCCGTCCGTGGAGTATGCTTCTTGCCCGCCCACATTTTCTAGAACCTCATCTGTAAAGGGTGTTGGAAATGGATCGTTAACATAAGCATCACTGAGTTTCTGTAGATCTATGCAGATGCGGATCTCACCCTTCTGCTTCTTCTCCTGCACAACCATAGGACTTACCCAATCAGACTCCTCAACTGGTTCAATTATCTCTGCTGCCAGCATCTTGTCCAGTTCTTTGCGAACCTTGTCTTTGTATTTTGGGTTTAGCCAGTAGGGTCGCTATTTCACTGGCTTTGCATTTGTCTTCAAAGTTATTTTCATCATTCCTAAGTCTCCTAAAATCCATTTTAGCTCCATAATCCTCATAGGGAGTAAATCTCGGTATTTGCAGAGCAATTCGATGACATTTTCCACTGTGGCGTCGTCCCAATAATCTCCAAGTGTAGCATATTTCAGCTCTTCCTCTATTCCGATATTTACCTACTTTGTTTTCAACAGTGCCATGATGTTTGGATCTTCTACCTCAGGACCGCGCACCTCACGACTCCCTTCAGATTCTAGTATATTGATGTTACGTGGGTCATCCTCATCATCTTCTACTTGTACATTGTAACATGCTAAGGCCTGGCTCAGCTGTCGCGACCAATCCAATCGCATGACTTCTTCTGGTGTCGATCGTGTTCTGAAGATGGCGACTTTTACCAACTGTAATGTGTCATCCATAGTATCCATCCATTGATCTTCAAAGAGAAATGTCATTAGAAACCCTTCGCGCAAGATATCCCACTCGCCTGTGCCATGTTGCAGCTCTGTTTTCGTATACCAGTTCCTTGAAATGACATCCAGGGTGTGATAGAATAAGTGCACCCATTCTGGTTGAGGCTCTGCACCATAAGCTTTGGTCCATTTGCTCAATTGTATGCATGAATTTTCTTGTCCATCATATTTCTCCATTATTCGAAGCATTGTCTTTCCAAATCTTATCTGCATCATGTGCCTGCAACTTCGCCAACTTCGAAGGTTCCTTCATCGGTACCCCACCATTGCGCCGGTGTAATGCCCAATGCCCATTTTAGCGCATCAAACTGTTGGTACTCAGGGACCATGCTTTCAAATTTAACAAGCAATTTATCTACTTCTATCATCCCATCATACATTGGCAGTTCGCAGTTCTGAGCTTTGACACAATACAGGGATTTCGTCATCATATTACAGTGTAGTTGTAGAAATTTATGAATAATATGAAACTTATTCAACCGAGATTATCCTTATTATACACTATTTCAGAATACATGCATAATACATAATCTCATCTACGTTGATCATCAATTTAGGAGTATTCAGAAACATACACATGTGCACATAGAAGCATCAAACGCATATATCAACACAGTATGCATCCCGGGGAAAGCATCTCGCTAAAAACCCCAAATTATCTGTATAGTATATGATTGAGAACATTTAACAAACATAGTACAATACTCCTCACAAGTACTCAGTACTATCTCCACCTGTTACACATAATACAGCTCAGATCTGATCTCCAAATCTCCTTCGTTACTTGCTTGCCTCCACTGCATAATCCTGCAAGAACAATAATTGATAACCAAACTTGTTCCAAGTTCTTTTTACTTTGGAAAATCACTCACACTGGAAATCACGTGAGCACAGGCTATAATCATTTGTTCTTGGCCACAATTCTCATTGGCATAACTCAATCCCATTGATTGTGCAAGATCTCATGCACAACTATAGTCACAACTGATAGAAATCTCAATCTCTAACACCTGTCTCCACTGAACTGTACATGCACTGAGTTAACTAATGTATTCTTCAGTTGCGTTATGAGTTAATAATTAGTGAATTAATTAATAACTAATTCACACAACTCATCACTTAGTCTATTTGCCAGTTAGACTAAATATAACCAGTTCAACCAAGTCAAACTGAACACAACTCCATCAACTCCACCTCCAACTCCACTAAACTCAACCAATTGAGTTCTAACTGAAGTCCTGTATGCAATAGCTCAGTCAACCCATAAGTAACCATGTGATTCCTTCTGTCAGCTGCATGTGCCACATTTGTGGCTCCAACTGAGGTGCTCCAAGAGAATAAGATAAAGTTTATAGTCTAAATATTATTATGAGCTAATAATATTTGACTGCTCTATATTTATACTTGACAGTGTCACCGCTGTTGTCTAAAAATAGAAGTCCATCTATTTTTGGAAACTTGACCAATCATCCATAAACAACATCCTACAACTCATAGACATGATCCATATGTCTAAAAATAGACATAGTCTAAAAATAGACTTTGTGCCATAACTTTCCTAGGGGCCCACTTAGTGAAGGCAAATCCTTTCCACTAAGCTCCATCATCTTGTTACATTCTCAATACTCCCTCTCAACAAGATATGGATTATCAGTAACCCCTATCCTACCACGGTGGTACTCGAATTTGCTCCTGGTGAGCGCCTTCTTCAATATATCAGCATCCCGATCCTCCGTGGGAATATATGAAAGTAACATGATTCTCTGTTGCACAAAACCTTTGATATGATAGTACCTGATGTCATCCGTTGAGCTCCCTGCCCAATCTGCATCCTCCTGTCTGTACCAAGATCCATATCTTGATGTGCCTCTACTGAGCCTGCACACATGCGACTCCACCAACTGTCGATAAATAGTGGCATCTACTACCTTTGATGAAGTAGCATCCTCCTTCCTCCAACCTCCAGGAAGAGGAGTATCAACAGGCTTGCAGCCATCCATGTTGAACTTCTCCAGTATCTCCCGACCATACTTTCCCTGAGAAACAAATAGTCCACCACTGTGCTGCCAGATTTCCAATCCTAGGAAATAATGAAGGAGGCCCAAGTCCTTCATCTCAAACTCCTTAGCAAGATCATCCTTGCATGAAAGTATCAACAGCTCATCACCCATTACGATCAAATCATATACATACAGTACAATGATAAGCAACTTACCCTCCACCATAATCTAGTATAGGTCAGGATCCGCCTCACTCTTGGAGAATCCAAGTCCGGTGAAATAACTGTCTATCCGTGTGTACCAAGCACGTGGTGCTTGTTTCAACCCATACAATGCTCTCTTGAGCCTGCACACATGCGACTCGCTGCTGAAGATCTCAAAGCCTTAACGCTGCTCAATGTACACCTCCTCCTCAATGACTCCATTGAGGAACACAGTCTTCACATCCATCTAATGAATGTGCCATCCCATCTGCGCTGACAAAGCAAGAATCATCTGTATGGAAGAATACCTTGCGATAGGTGCAAAGGTCTCCTCATAATCAATCCCCTCTATCTGTGAAAAGCCTAGAGCAACAAATCTTGCCTTGTACTTCTCCAACCTCTTGTCAGCTACTTGCTTAACTTTGTAGATCCATCTCGAACCCACCATTGATTTCCCTTCCGATCTTGGGACAATCTCCAATGCAGTGTTTCTAACAATCGAATCATACTCATCCACCATGGCGTCTACCCATGCGAGATCCTCCACAGCTTCCTCAAAAGAGGATGGCTCAGTCATGACACATTTTCTCATAAGAGCCATGTATCTAGTGTACTGATCAGGTGACTATCTCTGCCTATGTTGGGCTGTAGGTTGTCCTACAACTTTCTCTGCATCTTGAGCCAGTCGCTCAGCTTCTGTCAAGCGCTTTCGCCCTCTGATGGTTGGCGCTGCATGAGTGGTCTCTACCACTCCTTGAACTTCGCCCTGTGGCTGATCCACGTCCTGAAGCTCATTCTTAGGGACTAATAGCTCCTCATCTACATGCAAGTGTGGCTCCCTCTCAAGTGAACACTTCATGGATTTCTCCTCCTGAAATTTTATATCCCATCGCACAACAGTTTTGCCACTATCTGGAAAATACACAAGATAGTTGTGGGGCGTATCAGTATACCCCACAAATATCCCAACCTCTGCAGTCAGCTCCAACATCTTCCTGGCATCCTTCGTCACATGCATGTAAATGTTAGCACCAAAAATCCTCAAATGAGAAATATCAGGCCTCTTACCAGAAAAAGCCTCCTCGTGTGTACTCATGCCAAGTATCCTGTGAGGACAACGATTTTGCACATAAACTGTTGTATTGCATGCTTCTGCCCACAAGTGAAGGGGCAGGCCTTGATCATGCAACATCACCCATGCAGCACCCATGATCGTTATATTCTTCTGCTCAGCAACCCTGTTTTGCTGTGGGTTATGGGGAGCTATGAGCTCTCTTCGAATCCCTTCTGCACTATAGAATTCCTTAAAATTGCCAGAGATGTATTCACTACCATTATCGCTCCTGAGAGCCTTCACCTTCTTCCTCGACTCCTCAACCAGTGCTTTGAACTCATAGAACATTGAGTATGTCTTGCTCTTCTTCTACATCAAGAAGATCCAACACTTACGAGAGAAATCATCAACAAAAATCACATAATACCTGTGTTTTGCTGTTGAATCTACTGAGAAAGGTCCACACACGTCTGTGTGAATTCTGTCAAGGATGATCGTGGCGTGACTATCCTTCTCGTGAAAGGTGGCTTTCACAAACTTTCCCAAAGTACACCCCTTGCACTGATCTGGCTGCGCAAGAGTGCCTTTAGGAAGCCCAGTAGTGATCTATTGTAGTATCTTCAAGGCTCCATGGTGAAGGTGACCCAATCTCCTCTGCCATAGCTCGCCATCATCCCGGCTCACCAATCCTTCTGCCTTGCATTCCATTGCTGCACATCCATCTACATGCAACTGATAAAGGTTCATCACTCGAACCCCTATCTTTCGGGTTTCTCCAGTTGTCTTGTTGTGCAAGAAAACCTTTCCATCGCTAAAAACAACATCATATCCCTTGTCTTCTAACATCACCACAGAGATAAGATTCTTCTTCAATTCTGGAACATGCATGACTTCCTTCAATACAAAGGGTTTATTAGACTCCTTCTCAAAGGAAATGGTACCGATACCGGTCGCATTGTATCTACCATCATCACCCATCTCGATGTGCACTCCAAGATCTTTCTCATCTAGATCTGAAAACAAATCTCAATCTCTTGTCATGTGAAAAGACACACCATTGTCCAAGAACCATACCGATCCCATCACACTTGAAACCAAGCATACTATCAATGAAAAATCAAGCTCAAACTGCGAGGCTAGAGCCTCTCCTGCTGCAGATCGAGCAGCTTGCTTGTTCTTATTCTTCTGCGGACAATTTGTGGTATAGTGTCCGTGCTGGTGACAGTGAAAACACTTCACCTTGGACATGTCCTGCTTCTTTCCTTTTGCACCGGAATGAGAAGCTTTGTTGCTCTTCCTCTTCTTTTCTTTGGCAACCAAAGTGCAATTTTCTTCATCAGCTGCCTTCGATGAAGATCCGTCCTTGGTATTCCGCCTGATCTCCTCTTGCACAAGATCCGACCAAAGTCGCTCCCATCCTGGCAATTTCTCCCGACCATTGATAGAGTCCTAATAGGAATGCCAACTCTTCGGAAGACCAAGTAGAGCCAAGCTCACCATGTCTTCATCATTGACAGTCACCCCCACACTTTCCAGCTCATCCCTGCATTGGGCGAACTTCGTGAGATACTTGGGCATACTATCGCCGTTCTCACATTTGATGTTTCTGAGTTTATCCTTGAGCGCCAACTTCCTCTGGTCGCTCTTTCTTTGGTATAGATCTGCCAACGCTTTCCACATCAAGAATGGAGAAGCCTTTCCATGGAGGCTAGACACAACGTGATCCCTCATGCCTTCCAACATTCGACACTTTGTGGCCTTCTTTTTCCAATCCCCGACTTGAGCAGCATCAGTAGGTTTTGGGACATCCGCATCTATGAACTCCTTCAACACATTATCATCTAACACCACCTCCATCTTGTCCTTCCACGCAATATAGTTCAAGCTGCCCTCAAGGGCATACTCCAATCACAATCCATTGAAAAACATTTCAAATTTGACACCGAGAAAACACTACTGCAAATTCGAATTCCACCAGCTCAAAAATCAACTACTTCCGGTCTAAAATTCGTGAGAAAAAAATAATTCTTGCATAGAGATCGACTATATGGGAATTCATCAGATATTTCACCTTCCAAGGGAAGGATGAATCCAGAGGCTACCTAGCCCAATTACAGACTCTACCTGAAGAAATAAGATGTAAACACTTCCTGAATAGTAGATCTGATGATCAACCGCTCTGATACCATGTTAAAATTTATGAATAATATGACACTTATTCAACTGAGATTATCTTGATTATACACTATTGCAGAATACATGCATAATACATAATCTCATCTATGTTGATCATCAATTTAGCAGTATTCAGAAACATACACATGCGCACATAGAAGCACCAAACACATATATCAACATAGTATGTATCCTGGGGAAAGCATCTCGCTAAAATCCCCAAACTGTCTGTATATTATATGATTGAAAATATGTAACAAACATAGTACAATACTCCTCACAAGTACTCAGTACTATCTCCACCTATTACACACAATACAACTCAGATCTGATCTCCAAATCACCTCCGCTCCTTGCCTACCTCCATTGCACAATCCTGCAAGAACCATAATTGATAACCAAACTTGTTCCAAGTTCTTTTTAGCTTGAAAGATCACTCACATAGGAAATCACGTGAGCACAGGCTATAATCATTTGTTCTTGGCCACAATTCTCATTGGCATAACTCAATCCCACTGATTTGTGCAAGATCTCATTCACAACTATAGTCACAACTGATAGCAATCTCAATCTCTAACACCTGTCTCCACTGAGCTGTACATGAACTGAGTTAACCGATGTATTCTTTAGTTGCATTATGAGTTAATAATTAGTGAATTAATTAATAAATAATTCACACAACTCATCAGTTAGTCTATTTTCCATTTAGACTAAATACAACCAGTTCAACCAAGTCAAACTAAACACAACTCCATCAACTCCACCTCCAGCTCCACTAAACTCAACTAGTTGAGTTCTAAATGAAGTCCTGCATGCAATAGCTCAGTCAACCCATAGGTAACCATGTGATTCCTTCTGTCAGCTGCATGTTCCACATCTGTAGCTCCAACTCAGGTGCTCCAAGAGAATAAGATAAAGTTTGTAGTCTAAATATTATTATGAGCTAATAATATTTGACTTCTCTATATTTAGACTTGACAGTGTCACTGTTGTTGTCTAAAAATAGAATTCCATCTCTTTTTGCCAACTTGACCAATCATCCATAAACAACATCCTGCAACTCATAGACATGATCCATATGTCTAAAAATAGACATAGTCTAAAAATAAACTTTGCGTCATAATTTGCCTGCGGGCCCACTTAGTGAAGGTGACTCCTTTCCACTAAGCTCCATCTTCTTGTTGCATTCTCAATACTCCCTCTCAACAAGATATGGATTATCAGCAAACCCTATCCTGCCTCGGTGGTACTCGAATTTTCTCCTGGTGAGCGCCTTTGTCAAGATATCAGCATCCTGATCCTCCATGGAATATATGAAAGTAACATGATTCTCCGCTGCACACAATCTTTGATATGATAGTACTTGATGTCATCCATTGAGCTCCCTGCCCAATCTGCATCCTCATGTCTGTACCAAGATCCATATCCTGATGTGCCTCTATTGAGGCTGCACACATGCAACTCCACCAGCTGTCGATAAATAGTGGCGTCCACTACCTCTGCTGAAGTAGCATTCTCCTTCCTCCAATCTCCAGGAAGATGAGTATCAACAGGCTTGCAGCCATGCATGTTGAACTTCTCTAGTATCTACCGAGCATACTTGCCCTGAGAAACAAATAGTCCACCATTTTGCTACCAGATTTCCAATCCCAGGAAATAATGAAGGAGGCCCAAGTCCTTCATCTCAAACTCCTTAGTAAGATCATCCTTGCATGAAAGTATCAACAACTCAACACCTATTAGAATCAAATCATCTACATACAGTACAATGTAAGCAACTTACCCACCACCACAATCTGGTATAGGTTAGGATCCGCCTCACTCTTGGAGAATCTAAGTCCGGTGAAATAGCTGTCTATCCATGTGTACCAAGCACGTGCTGTTTGTTTCAACCCATACAACGCTCTCTTGAGCCTGCACACATGCGACTCGCTGCTAAATATCTCAAAATCTTTGGGCTGCTCAATGTACACCTCCTCCTTAATGACTTAGTTGAGGAACGCAGTCTTCACATCCATCTAATGAATGTACCATCCCATCTGCGCTGAGAGAGCAAGAATCGTCTGTATGGAAGAATACCTTGCGACAGGTGCAAAGGACTCCTCATAATCGATCCCCTCTATCTGTGAAAAGCCTCAGGTAACAAATCTTGCCTTGTACTTCTCCGCACTCCCGTCAGGTGCCTGCTTAACTTTGTAGATCCATCTCGAACCCACCACTGATTTCCCTTCCGGTCTTGGGACAATCTCCCATTCACTATTTCTAACAATCAAATCATACTCTTCCACCATGGCATCTACCCATGCGGGATCCTCCACAACTTCCTTGAAAGAGGATGGCTCAGTCATGACACATTTTCTCATAAGATCCATGTATCCAGTGTACCGATCAGGTGACTGTCTCTGCCTGTGTTGGGTTGTAGGTGGTCCTACAACTTTCTCTGCATCTTGAGCCAGTCACTTAGCTTCTGTCAAGCACTTTCACCCTCTGATGGTTGACGCTGCATGAGTGGTCTCTACCACTCCATGAACTTCGTCCTGTGGCTGATCCACAGCGTGAAGCTCATCCTTAGCAAATAATAGCTCCTCATCTGCATGCAAGTGTAGCTCGCTCTAAAGCGAACACTTCATGGCTTTCTCCTCCTGAAATTTAATATCCCATCGCACAATAGTTTTGCCAATGTCTAGCAAATACACACAATAGTTGTGGGGCGTATCAGTATACCCCACAAATATCCCAACCTCTGCGATCAGCTCCAACTTCTTCCTGGCATCCTTCGTCACATGCATGTAAACGTTAGCAGCAAAAATCCTCAAAGGAGAAATATCAGGCCTCTTACCAGAATAAGACTCCTCAGGTGTACTCATGCCAAGTATCCTGTGACGACAATGGTTTTGCACATAAACTGTTGTATTGCATGCTTCCGCCCACAAGTGAAGGGGTAGGCCCTGATCATGCAACATCGCCCGTGCAACACCCATGATCGTTCTGTTCTTCCACTCAGCAACCCTGTTCTGCTGTGGGTTATGGGGAGCCATGAGCTCTCTTTGAATCCCTTCTGAACTGCAGAATTCCTTAAACTTGCCATAAATGTATTCACCACCATTATCGCTCCTGAGAACTTTCACCTTCTTCTCCGACTCCTTCTCGACCAGTGCTTTGAACTCATAGAACTTTGAGTATGTCTCGCTCTTCTTCTGCATGAAGAAGATCCAGCAGTTATGAGAGAAATCATTAAAATAAATCACATAATACCTGTGTTTTTCTGTTGAAGCTACTGAGAAAGGTCCACACACGTTTGTGTGAATTCTCTCAAGGATCGTCATGGCGTGACTATCTTTCTCGTGAAAGGTGGCTTTCACACACTTTCCCGAAGTACACCCCTTCCACTGATCTGACTGTGCAAGAGTGCCTTTAGGAAGCCCAGTAGTGATCTACTGGAGTATCTTCAAGGCTCCACGGTGAAGGTGACCCAATCTTCTGTGCCACAACTCGCCATCATCCCAGCTCACCAATCCTTCTGCCTTGCATGCCATTGTTGCGCATCCATTTACATACAACTGATAAAGGTTCCTCACTCGAACCCCTATCTTTCAGGTTTCCCCAGTTGTCTTGCTGCTCAGGATACCCTTTCCCTCTCTGAAAACAACATCATATCCCTTGTCCTCTAACATCACCACAGAGATAAGATTCTTCTTCAATCCTGGAACATGCATGACTTCCTTCAATACAAAGGGTTTACCAGACTCCCTCTCAAAGGAAATGGTATTGATACTGGTCACACTATATCTACCATCATCGCCCATCTCGATGTGCACTCCAAGATCTTTCTCATCTAGATCTGAAAACAAATCTCAATCTCCTGTCATGTGAAAAGACACATCACTGTCCAAGAACCATACTGATCCCATCAAACTTAAAACCAAGCATGCGATCAATGAAAAATCAAGCTCAAACTGCGAGGCTAGAGCCTCTCCTGCTACAGATCTAGCAGCTTGCTTGTTCTTCTTCTTCTGCGGACAATTTGTGGCATAGTGTCTGTGTTGGTGACAGTGAAAACACTTCACCTTGGACATGTTCTGCTTCTTGCCTTTTGCACCAGAATGATAAGCTTTCTTTTTCTTCCCCTTCTTTTCTTTGGCAACCAAAGCGTGATTTTATTCATCATTTTCCTTTGATGAAGATCCCTCCCTGGTATTCCGCCCGATCTCCTCTTACACAAGATCTGACGAAAGTCGCTCCCATCCTGGCAATTTCTCCCGAACATTGACAGAGTCCTTATAGGAATGCCAACTCTTCAGAAGACCAATTAGAGCCAAGCTCACCAAGTCCTCATCATCAACATTCACCCCCACACTTCCCAGTTCATCCTTGCATTGGGTGAACTTCGTGAGATAGTTGGGCATACTGTCGCCCTTCTCACATTTGATGTTTCTGAGTTTATCATTGAGCGCCAACTTCCTCTGGTCGCTCTTGCTTTGGTATAGATCTATAAATGCTTTCCACATGAAGAATGGAGAAGCCTTTCCATGGAGGCTAGACACAATGTGATCCCTCACACCCTCCAATAGAATCCTTTGACACTTTACTGTCTTCTTTTTCCAATCCCCGACTTGAGCAACATCAGTAGGTTTTGGGAAATACGCATCTATGAACTCCTTCAACCCATTATCATCTAATACTACCTTCATCTTGTCCTTCCATGCAATATAGTTTGAGCTAACCTCAAGGGCATACTCTAATCACAATCCATTGAAAGAAATTTCAACTTTGACACCAAGAAAACACTGCTGCAAATTCGAATTCCACCAGCTCAAAAATCAACTGCTCCTGATCTAAAATTCGTGAGAAAAAAATACTTCTCGTACAGAGATCGACTGTATGGACATTCACCAGATATCTCACCTTGCAAAGGAAGGATGAATCTAGAGGCTACCTGGCCCACTTACAGACTCTGCCTAAAGAAATAAGATGTAAACACTTCCTGAATAGTAGATCTGATGATCAACCGCTCTGATACCATGTAGACATTTATGAATAATATGACACTTATTCAACCGAGATTGACGTCATTATACACTATTGAGGAATACATGCATAATACATAATCTCATCTACATTGATCATCAATTTAGCAGTATTCAGAAACATACACATGCGCACATATAAGCATCAAACACATATATCAACACAGTATGTATCCCGGAGAAAGAATCTCACTAAAAACCCCAAACTATCTGTATATTATATGATTGAGAACATGTAACAAACATAGTACAATACTCCTCACAAGTACTCAATACTATCTCCACCTCTTACACACAATACAACTCAGATATGATCTCCAAATCGCCTCCAATGCTTGCCTGCCTCCACTGCACAATCCTGCAAGAACAATAATTGATAACCAAACTCGTTCCAAGTTCTTTTTACCTTGGAAAATCACTCACACTAGAAATCACATGAGCACAGGCTATAATCATTTGTTCTTGGCCACAATTCTCATTGGCATAACTCAATTCCACTGATTGTGCAAGATCTCATGCACAATTATAGTCTAAACTAATAGCAATCTCAATCTCTAACACCTGTCTCCACTGAACTGTACATGCACTGAGTTAACTGATGTATTATGCAGTTGCATTATGAGTTAATAATTAGTGAATTAATTAACAACTAATTCACACAACTCATCACTTATTCTATTTTCCAGTTAGACTAAATACAACCAGTTCAACCAAGTCAAACTGAACACAACTCCATCAATTCCACCACCAGCTCCACTAAACGCAACCAGTTGAGTTCTAACTGAAGTCCTGCATGCAATAGCTCAGTCAACCCATAGGTAACCATGTGATTCCTTCTGTCAGCTGCATGTGCCAAATCTGTAGCTCCAACTGAGGTGCTCCAAGAGAATAAGAGAAAGTTTATAGTCTAAATATTATTATGAGCTAATAATATTTGACTGCTCTATATTTAGACTTGACAGTGTCACCGCTGTTGTCTAAAAATAGAAGTCCATCTATTTTTTCCAACTTAACCAATCATCCATAAACAACATCCTGCAACTCATAGACATCATCCATATGTCTAAAAATAGATGTAGTCTAAAAATAGACTTTGCGCCATAATTTTCCTGCGGGCCCACTTAGTGAAGGTGAATCATTTCCATTAAGCTCCATCATCTTGTTGCATTCTCAACACTCCCTCTTAACAAGATACGGATTATCAGCAACCCCTATCCTGCCTCAGTGGTACTCTAATTTTCTCCTGGTGAGCGGCTTCGTGAAGATATCAACATCCTGATCCTTCGAGGGAATATATGAAAGTAACATGATTCTCTGCTGCACACAATCTCTGATATGATAGTACCTGATGTCATCTGTTGAGCTCCCTGCCCAATCTGCATCCTCCTGTCTGTACCAAGATCCATATCCTGATGTGCCTCTGTTGAGCCTGCACACATGCGACTCCACCAACTGTCGATAAATAGTGGCATCCACTACCTCTACTGAAGTAGCATCCTCCTTCCTCCAACCTCCAGGGAGAGGAGTATCAACAGGCTTGCAGCCATGCATGTTGAACTTCTCCAATATCTCCTGAGCATACTTGCCCTGAGAAACAAATAGTCCACCACTGTGCTGCCAGATTTCCAATCCCAGGAAATAATGAAGTAGGCCCAAGTCCTTCATCTCAAACTCCTTAGCAAGATCATCCTTGCATGAAAGTATCAATAGCTCATCAACCATTAGAATCAAATCATCTACATACAGTACAATAATAAGCAACTTACCCTACACCACAATCTGGTATAGGCTAGGATCCGCCTCACTCTTGGAGAATCCAAGTCCGGTAAAATAGCTGTCTATTCGTGTGTACCAAGCACGTGGTGATTGTTTCAACCCATACAAAACTCTCTTGAGCCTGCACACATGCAACTCGCTGTTGATGATCTCAAAACCTTCGGGCTGCTCAATGTACACCTCCTCCTCAATGACTCCATTGAGGAACGTAGTCTTCACATCCATCTAATGAATGTGCCATCCCATCTGTGCTGAGAGAGAAAGAATCGTCTGTATGGAAGAATACCCTGTGATAGGTGCAAAGGTCTCTTCATAATCGATCCCCTCTATCTGTGAAAAGCCTCGGGCAACAAATATTGCCTTGTACTTCTCCACACTCCCTTCAGCTACTTGCTTAACTTTTTAGATCCATCTCGAACCGACCACTAATTTCTCTTCCGGCCTTGGGACAATCTCCCATGCACTGTTTTTGACAATCGAATCATACTCTTCCACCATGGCGTCTACCCATGCGGGATCCTCCACAGCTTCCTCGAAATAGGATGGCTCAGTCATAACAAAATTTCTCATAAGAGCCATGTATCCAATGTATCGATCAGGTGACTGTCTCTGACTGTGTTGGGCTGTAGGTGGTCCTACAACTTTCTATGCATCTTTAGCCAGTCGCTCAGCTTCTATCAAGCGCTTTCACCCTCTGATGGTTGGCGCTACATGAGTGGTCTCTACCACTCCATGAATTTCGTCGTGTGGCTGATTCACATCCTAAAGCTCATCCTTAGGAACTAATAGTTCCTCATCTACATCTAAGTGTGGCTCCCTCTCAAGCTGCATGTGCCAAATCTGTAGCTCCAACTGAGGTGCTCCAAGAGAATATGAGAAAGTTTATAGTCTAAATATTATTATGAGCTAATAATATTTGACTGCTCTATATTTAGACTTGACAGTGTCACCGCTGTTGTCTAAAAATAGAAGCCCATCTATTTTTTCCAACTTGACCAATCATCCATAAACAACATCCTGCAACTCATAGACATCATCCATATGTCTAAAAATAGACTTTGCGCCATAATTTTCCTGCGGGCCCACTTAGTGAAGGTGAATCATTTCCATTAAGCTCCATCATCTTGCTGCATTCTCAACACTCCCTCTTAACAAGATACGGATTATCAGCAACCCCTATCCTGCCTCAGTGGTACTCGAATTTTCTCCTGGTGAACGGCTTCGTGAAGATATCAACATCCTGATCCTTCGAGGGAATATATGAAAGTAACATGATTCTCTGCTGCACACAATCTCTGATATGATAGTACCTGATGTCATCTATTGAGCTCCCTGCCCAATATGCATCCTCTTGTCTGTACCAAGATCCATATCCTGATGTGCTCTATTGAGCCTGCACACATGCGACTCCACCAACTGTCGATAAATAGTGGCATCCACTACCTCTGCTGAAGTAGCATCCTCCTTCCTCCAACCTCCAGGAAGAGGAGTATCAACAGGCTTGCAGCCATGCATGTTGAACTTCTCCAGTATCTCCCGAGCATACTTGCCCTGAGAAACAAATAGTCCACCACTATGCTGCCAGATTTCCAATCCCAGGAAATAATGAAGTAGGCCCAAGTCCTTCATCTCAAACTCCTTAGCAAGATCATCCTTGCATGAAAGTATCAATAGCTCATCAACCGTTAGAATCAAATCATCTACATACAGTACAATGATAAGCAACTTACCCTACACCACAATCTGGTATAGGTTAGGATCCGCCTCACTCTTGGAGAATCCAAGTCCCGTAAAATAGCTGTCTATCTGTGTGTACCAAGCACGTGGTGCTTGTTTCAACCCATACAAAACTCTCTTGAGCCTGCACACATGCAACTCGCTGCTGATGATCTCAAAACCTTCGGGCTGCTCAATGTACACCTCCTCCTCAATGACTCCATTGAGGAACGTAGTCTTCACATCCATCTAATGAATGTGCCATCCCATCTGTGCTGAGAGAGCAAGAACCGTCTGTATGGAAGAATACCTTGTGATAGGTGCAAAGGTCTCTTCATAATCGATCCCCTCTATCTATGAAAAGCCTCGAGCAAAAAATATTGCCTTGTACTTCTCCACACTCCCTTCAGCTACCTGCTTAACTTTTTAGATCCATCTCGAACCCACCACTAATTTCTCTTCCGGTCTTGGGACAATCTCTCATGCACTGTTTCTGACAATCGAATCATACTCTTCCACCATGGCGTCTACCCATGCGAGATCCTCCATAGCTTCCTCAAAAGAGGATGGCTCAGTCATAACAAAATTTCTCATAAGAGCCATGTATCCAATGTATCGATCAGGTGACTTTCTCTGCCTGCGTTGGGCTGTAGGTGGTCCTACAACTTTCTATGCATCTTTAGCCAATCGCTCAGCTTCTATCAAGCGCTTTCACCCTCTGATGGTTGGCGCTACATGAGTGGTCTCTACCACTCCATGAACTTCGTCGTGTGGCTGATTCACATCCTAAAGCTCATCCTTAGGAACTAATAGTTCCTCATCTACATGCAAGTGTGTCTCTCTCTCAAGCAAACACTTCATGGCTTTCTCCTCCTGAAATTTTATATCCCATCGCACAACAGCTTTGCCACTATCTGGAAAATACACACGATAGTTGTGGGGCGTTTCAGTATACCTCACAAATATCCCAACCTCTGCGGTCAACTCCAACCTCTTCCTCGCATCCTTCGTCACATGCATGTAAACTTTAGCACCAAAAATCCTCAAATGAGAAATATCAGGCCTCTTACCAGAATAAGCCTCATCGGGTGTACTCATGCCAAGTATCATGTGAGGACAACGGTTCTACACATAAACTATTGTATTTCATGCTTCTGCCCATAAGTGAAGGGGTAGGCCCTGATCATGTAACATCGCCCATGCAGCACCCACAATCGTTCTGTTTTTCTGCTCAGCAAACCCATTCTGTTGTGGGTTATGGGGAGCTATGAGCTCTCTTCGAATCCCTTCTGCACTGCAGAATTCCTTATACTCGCCAGAGATGTATTCACCACCATTATCGCTCCTGAGAGCCTTCACCTTCTTCCTAGACTCCTTCTCGACCAGTGCTTTGAACTCATGGAACTTTGAGTATGTCTCGCTCTTCTTCTGCATGAAGAAGATCCAACACTTACGAGAGGAAACATCAAAAAAAATCACATAATACCTGTGTTTTGCTGTTGAAGCTACTGAGAAAGGTCCACACACGTCTGTGTGAATTCTGTCAAGGATCGTTGTGGCTCAACTATCCTTCTCGTGAAAGGTGGCTTTCACAAACTTTCCCAAAGTATACCCCTTGCACTGATCTGGCTGCACAAGAGTGCCTTTAGGAAGCCTAGTAGTGATCTACTGCAGTATCTTCAAGGCTCCATGGTGAAGGTAACCCAATCTCCTGTGCCAAAGATTGCCATCATCCTGGCTCACCAATCCTTCTGCCTTGCATGCCATTACTGCGCATCCATCTACATGCAACTGATAAAGGTTCCTCACTCAAACCCCTATCCTTCAGGTTTCTCTAGTTGTCTTGCTGCGCAGGAAAGCCTTTCCCTCGCTGAAAACAACATCATATCCCTTGTCTTCAATCCTAGAACATGCATGACTTCCTTCAATAAAAAGGGTTTACCAGACTCCCTCTCAAAGGAAATGGTACCGATATCGGTCGCACTATATCTACCATCATCGCCCATCTCGATGTGCACTCCAAGATCTTTCTCATCTAGATCTGAAAACAAATCTCAATCTCCTATCATGTGAAAAGACGCACCACTGTCCAAGAACCATACCGATCCCATCATACTTGAAACCAAGCATGTGATCAATGAAAAATCAAGCTCAAACTATGAGGCTAGATCCTCTCCTGCTGCAGATCTAGTAGCTTGCTTGTTCTTCTTCTTCTGCGGACAATTTGTGGCATAGTGTCCGTGCTGGTGACAGTGAAAACACTTCACCTTGGACATGTCCTGCTTCTTTCCTTTTGCACCGGAATGAGAAGCTTTCTTGTTCTTCCCCTTCTTTTCTTTAGCAACCAAAGTGCAATTTTCTTCATCAGTTTCCTTCGATGAAGATCCGTCCCAGGTATTCCGCCTGATCTCCTCTTGCACAAGATCCGACCAAAGTCGCTCCCATCCTGACAATTTCTCCCAACCATCGACAGAGTCCTGATAGGAATGCCAACTCTTCAGAATACTAATTAGAGCCAAGCTCACCAAGTCCTCATCATCGACAGTCACTGCCACACTTCCCAACTTATCCCTGCATTGGGTGAACTTCATGAGATACTTGGGCATACTGTCGCCCTTCTCACATTTGATGTTTTTGAGTTTATCCTTGAGTGCCAACTTCCTCTGGTTGCTCTTCCTTTTGTATAGATCTGTCAACACTTAAAAAATCAAGAATGGAGATTTCTTTCCATGGAGGCTGGACACAATGTGATCCCTCATGCCGTCCAACAGAATCCTTCGACACTTTGTTGTCTTCTTTTTCCAATCCCTGACTTGAGCAGCATCAGTAGGTTTTGGGACATCCGCATCTATGAACTCCTTCAACCCGTTATCATCTAACACTGTCTCCATCTTGTCCTTCCTTGAAATATAGTTCGAGCTGCCCTCAAGGGCATACTCTAATCACAATCCATTGAAATACATTTCAACTTTGACACCAAGAAAACACTACTGCAAATTCGAATTCCACCATCTCAAAAATCAACTGCTCTTGATCTAAAATTTGTGAGAAAAAAATACTTCTCGTACAGAGATTGACTATATGGGAATTCACCAGATATCTCACCTTCCAAAGGAAGGATGAATCCAGAGGCTACCTGGCCCAATTATAGACTCTGCTTGAAGAAATAAGATGTAAACACTTCCTGAATAGTAGATCTGATGATCAACCTCTCTAATACCATGTAGAAATTTATGAATAATATGACACTTATTCAACCGAGATTATCCTGATTATACACTATTGCGGAATACATTCATAATACATAATCTCATCTACGTTGATCATCAATTTTGCAGTATTCAGAAACATACCCATGCTCACATAGAAGCATCAAACGCATATATCAACACAGGATGTGTCCTGGTGAAAGCATCTCGCTAAAAACCCCAAAGTATCTGTATATTATATGATTGAGAACATGTAACAAACATAGTACAATACTCCTCACAAGTACTCAGTACTATCTCCACCTATTACACACAATACAACTCAGATCTGATCTCCAAATCTCCTCCACTGCTTGCCTGCCTCCACTGCACAATCCTGCAAGAACGATAATTGATAACCAAACTCGTTCCAAGTTCTTTTTAGCTTGGAATATCACTCACACTGGAAATCACGTGAGCACATGCTATAATCATTTGTTCTTGGCCACAATTCTCATTGTCATAACTCAATCCCACTGATTGTGCAAGATCTCATGCACAACTATAGTCACAACTGATAGCAATCTCAATCTCTAACACCTGTCTCCATTGAACTGTACATGCACTGAGTTAACTGATGTATTTTTCAGTTGCATTATGAGTTAATAATTAGTGAATTAATTAATAACTAATTCACACAACTCATCACTTAGTCTATTTTCCAGTTAGACTAAATACAACCAGTTTAACCAAGTCAAACTGAACACAACTCCATCACCTCCACCTCCAGCTCCACTAAACTCAACCAATTGAGTTCTAACTGAAGTCCTGCATGCAATAGCTTAGTCAATCCATAGGTAACCACGTGCTTCCTTCTGTCAGCTGCATGTGCCACATTTGTAGCTCCAACTGAGGTGAATTATGAGCTAATAATATTTGACTGCTCTATATTTAGACTTGACAGTGTCACCGCTGTTGTCTAAAAATAGAAGTCCATCTATTTTTTCCAACTTGACCAATCATCCATAAACAACATCCTGCAACTCATAGACATGATCCATATGTCTAAAAATAGAAATAGTCTAAAAATAGACTTTGCGCCATAATTTGCCTGAGGGCCCACTTAATGAAGGCGATTCCTTTCCACTAAGATCCATCATCTTGTTGCATTCTCAACAGTAGTGTTGTTACCCAATTCACCATGTTTCGCCATCACTCATCCTCTTCTTCTGAATTGCTGGTGCATGAGCTGTCATAATCCCATGAGGGTCTCCTTTCCTCCTTTTTCCTATGTATAGTAACCTTGTAGATACAATCCAATGCATTGTCCCTTTCGTCATTGTGCACAGGTTCTGTGTAGTGTGGTCCTTTTGTGGGATCTAGTGGAATGACTACTCAGAGTGACTTCTTCTCAAATATCATCTTACTCTGTTTGAGGTCAATAATCCCCTTCATGTTAGTGGCCCAGTCTATCCCTACCAATGCAGGATATGGGCTACTTTTGTCCATCATTTCAATAACTTCAAAATCTATCCAGGTACTTGCGCCATCAATATCTACTATAATTCCTTGCAACCTTTCGATGGGCAAGATCTTCTGTTGATTGGCCATCTACAATTGAATAGGTGACCATTTTAGGGTAGGCTTACCCATGCACTCCCAATTCTATTTAGGTAATACGTTTGCATCCGGACCTAGGTCCAGAATGACCTGATCCATCTCATAGTCACCAATCTACACCATTAATTGCATCTCCCGACCCATTCACGACGCGTATCTTCCTAGTTTCCAGACTGCGCAAGATTCACCCAACCCTGTGCACCTATTAATCACTTCTTGTAACCCTCTAACTACCTTGTTGTCACGAAGCAGTTTTAAGCATGTCTCTAAGAAGGTAGTCAGCATTGATGGATTCCTATCCAGCTCAGGCCGATCCCTACTACCTTGGGTAGAGACACCTGTGAAGCTTTCCCTAGCTTCCATATTGGTCACCCCATTGACCTCTCCTATGGTTGCGGTGCTTTGTAATACCACATTTACCTTGGGCTCGTCATCACGTGGTTCATACCTCATCATCTGCACATTTTGTATTGTTGTAGGAGGTGTTTCCCTTTTGTCATAGATCTGTGCTATCAACATTGGGAAATCTAGCAGCTCATGATCGAATTGCTCACAATAAGGGCATGACACTTGGGTTGGATTGGTACAATCCTGCGCATAATGTCCTGGTCCCCCATAGTTGTAACAGATTAGCTACCTGTGACCCCTTCCTAGTCCCATTCCGTCCCGTCCTCGACCGCATCCTCGGAACCCACTGCGCACAAATACCATGGCTATATCCTGACCTTGCCCCTTAGTCTGCATTCTTTAGGCTAGTGTCTAGTCCATCAACATTCGATAGCTATGACAATCTATTTCTTCATGACCCATCGATCTGCAAAAGTTGCAAAAGAGCTGCTGGGGGGGTCTGGTTGTATCTTGGCAATAGATGACAGTTATCAGTGTTGTGCTTCCCTACTACTTCATGGATTATGCACTAGAGTGGGCAGATCACTCTCGGTCCTACTTGTACCTCTGGTCACAAGGGTTTTGGCCCCTGTGTTACCACAAAATTTATTGAGACCGGACAGTGATCTTTATTGTGTCCTTGGCTTCTACACTTTATACACCATACTTATTCTAGGACCTTTGGGCATGGTGTTTGGTCTTGTTTTAACTTCTGTATTTCTAAACATCGATTTTGAACCTGCACTTGGATTTGCTAAACTCCCAACCCTAGGTCCTGTACTAGGGTTTCGTGCAGCCGCATTGCTGCTTCCAACACTTCTGCTTAGGTTGAGATCTTCTGTTGTGACAAGGCTAACTTTAGATATGGCATTAGTGATGCAATGAACGAAGCATGGTGTTGTGCATCCATCAGAGTCATGTTGGCCTCACGAATAGTGCTTTTCAACCTCTGATCCAAATCCCATGGGGTCTCACTAGCCATCATCGTGATCTCTTTGAATCCCATCACTGACTGTGCTTCTGACTTAGGCCAGCTAAACTCCTCTTTTAATTCAGTATGGATGTCTTCTATCCCCACTATTGGGTTGAGGCTTGAATACTTCATGTGCCATGGTAGCGCGCGATCCTACAATGTGCTGACTAAGATGGCTTTCTTGATATTATCATCCGCGACCTGCTACACGTTCCATATTGATGTTAGTACAAACCAAAATTGTTCCAGGTCTTCACCTCCTACTCCTTTGAACACTGGTAACTAAATCGTGCTCACCATAGTTAC
Organism: Pinus taeda; assembly: GCA_000404065.3. Taxonomy (NCBI): domain Eukaryota; kingdom Viridiplantae; phylum Streptophyta; class Pinopsida; order Pinales; family Pinaceae; genus Pinus; species Pinus taeda. The sequence continues at coordinate 79,335 of APFE030344176.1, read as the reverse complement.
CCTTGTTTGTCCCTAATCCTTTTCATTTTTTGACGCTCACTTCTATTGAGTCGTTGTACTACACACCAAATACCCCTTATGCAGATCCCGGTCCTGGAAATGGAACCATTTGTTGGCTTATATGGGCCGAACCCAGGTTCAGAAGAACTAGTTAGCCCAACAAATCCTGCAGCTACCGGCCCTTTCGGCAACAGCCCGTGAAGCACGGACTAAGGTCTCACCCGAGGTAGCAGGGGAGGGTGCTAGAACTAGGTTTCTACACCCTACGGATGTCTAGGTGTGGCTTGAAGGTTTCGTGCATTGGTTTACAGTGTCGCGCTTGCTCAGTCTTCATATAGATCCAGCTTGATTATCTCTTTATTATTAGTGCACTTTTCTATTAGATGAAGTAGTTACTAATTACCAAGATCTTTAAGCAAACATTTAATCAACACAACTGATTCATGAATTAAAATGAACCCAGATTTACATTCATTTAAACCATAAGCAAATTAAATCCAACAGATATTAGGAAAGCTCAGAAGAAACACAGAATTTCAGAAGAAACTTATCTTTATTTCCACTTTATCTTTCCTACATCCATATCCGCCCTGCGCACTCAGCTGCAGGGGTCTACGCACACAATTGCGGAATTTCCAACCCTCTGCACACACAGCTGTAGAGCCTCTACCTACTAGCCTTATCCCTCAACTCGGACTTACAGATGCTTTCAATCTCTCTACTTCAAGTACCCATTACATTTCATATTTCGAAAGAACTACTTTCCCTCATAGAGCCTCGCTCTATTGATAACCTTCCCTGGCCCGCGACCCCTGCGTGGGTTGATTCTCTTTATATTTCCTTACATTATTTTCAGGTGGACTACCCTTTGACTCAACCTATTAAAATTTTCACTCTACACGTTCAATGGAGTCTTTACCCTAACTTTACCCAAAATGTCCAGTTTCGCACCCCTTAACCATTGCGCGGTGCTTCCGCTACCCAACAAGAAGAAAGTCACAACTATAGTCGGGAGCGCTGAGGAGTGGGGTTAATATAAGCACCTTTTTCAAGGCATAAAATGATCATTTAGCTTGATCATCCCACATATATGACACTCCTTTCTTAAGTAAGTGCATGAAGCCTTTTGTCAATTCGGCATAATTTACGATGAATCGACGTAAAAAGTTTGCTTTCCCTTGCAAACATTGGAGCTGTAGAACGGATTGTGGTTTCGACAATTGAGTAATTTCCTTTACCTTATCAAGATCAACCCTAATCCCATACTTGGAGACAATGGATCCAAATATGCATCCATACTCAACGAAGAAAACACATTTAATTAGATTCAGGCAGATGTTGTAAAACCGACAGCTTAGAAATATCACTCTCAAATGGTTTAAGTGTTGCGTTCATTGCTTGGAATGGGCTAGAAGGTCATCCAAGTAAGCTTAAATGATATGCCTGATATCGTGAAATGTGTAGTCCATGGCTCTTTGAAAGGTTTCTCCAGCATTCTTTAAACTGAATGGGAGTTTACTATAGGCAAAGACACCCCATGGGTAGACGAAGGCATTTTTATGTTGGTCTTTCGGTTTTATAGCAATCTGGGTGTAACCTGAGAATCCATCCATGAATGAAAATGATTCACAACTAGTGCAGTCATCGAGGATTTGGTTGATGAATGGTGTTCGATAATTATCCTTAGGAAACACAGTGTTCAAGTCTCGATAATCGACACATACGCAGATGGTTCCTTGTTTTTTATCGATAGGAACCAGATTGGAAACCCATTCCATTAAAGGAACAAGATATATGAAACCAACATGTAACAATTTTTCCCCTTCATTTTTTATGGCTGCCATCTTATGGGGATGGACCGGTCGAAGTCTTTGATGGATGAGTTTTTCATTGTCATAAAGCTTGATCTCATGCTCGACAATAGACGGATCTATGCCGAGAATTTCCTTGTAAGATCATGTGAATACATCGCGGAATTCCTTAAATAGGTAGGTGAAGCTCGAAATTTCCTCAGGATTGCAATCAGCTCCAATCTAGATGTTTTCCACAATGCCTGTCTTGACAGAAATGTCGATCAGCAATGTTTTCGAAATATTGCCCATGTTTCCTTCCACCTCCAAAGTTTGGATTGTCGTATAGGGTGAGGAAATGATTTCTATGTTAGGGGACAGTATTTGAAGAGACATCATGTCCGAATTAGATATCAAAACACGATGGTGCTAATCCTCCCAAAGTCACTCTCATAAACTCATGATTTCTCGAATAGCTTCGTCCGTAGGTAGGACTTGATCAAGTAGATCAAAAGGAGGAGAATTTATGTGAGGGGCGGTGGTACCATTGGTCGTAACCAACATGACCAGAGATGTAAATGTAGATTTAATGGCTAGGTAGGCCAATCCAGCTGGTGATAGTGGCATTTGGTCTCCGTATGTGTTAAGGTTTGAAGGAGCCAGTAGGATCCATGGATCAGTCTGTTCACAAGGAATAGATGAAAGCATGTTGACTATCTGTGGAACCTTGGGCGGCTGAAGAGGAAAACAACCCATGAAGGAAGAAGCTTTCAATAGACTGGTACTAAGACTGATGTAAGAGTCAGGCACACCACCTACTAGGGGTACAGAGCTACTTGGTAATGGTGAATAATCAGGGGTGCAGAAAGATAGCTGATCTACTATAACTACCTTTCCATCCAATGGAAATAGGATGATGCGAAAGCTAGTAGATACTATGGTCATCATGGCATATGTCCAACTACAACCCAAAAAGATATTATAGTTGAGTTTTTTGTCTACGACTTCTATGTCCACTTTTACTGTTTTCCCATACAAAGTGATGGGGTAGCTAGCTAGGTAACCTTTTGGGATGAAGGTGTGGCCATCAAAAGCTTTAAGGGAGTTCGACAACGAGGATAGGGTTGGAGAACCCAGGGAAAGCCAGCATGAAGCTGACATGATGTAGGTAGAAGCACCTTCGTCAATGACAGTTCGGTGTATACTTTTACCTTTCGAAGTAATTTTCACTTGAAATGCAAGCTGGTGAGAAAGGGGAGGTTTATACTTTTCCATGTTGAAAATTGCAAGCATGGAATCTTGTGGGTCGACACTACCAATAGCAAAAAGAAAAGCTTTCCGTTGTGTTGGGCATGTTTGTAATACTTCGAGTGCCGACATAGCCGATGGTGCTTGCGCCAAGTCATCTACAATGTTGTAGTTTTGGGCAACACGTGCAAATGTATTTTGCATTTTGCGTTGAAGTGCCCCTTTGGGGGGGCGAAGTACAAGGTCCGCAACTGGCCTTTCAATATGAAAATCGTTGGGTGGAAGTGGGTTTGAACTTGAGGAAGGTTCCTCTACATGAGCAACAGGAGCTCCATAAGATTTGGCTCATGTTTATAGATCTACCGTTTCAAATGTGTAAATGGTAGAAGATCCTTCACCAGCTGAAGGATGTTGCAAACCATCATTGCTCCCTTGTTAGGGTTGCGGTTCATTTACAATAATTTTTTGCTACTGCTGAGTGGGAAAAGGATTTTAGAGGATAGTGGGGCTCTAGCCAGTATCCTTTTTAGCAATGTATTTTGTGCATTCTTGAAGATGCAGACAACGATAGGTCATATGGTCTTCAGCATAGATTTTGCAAGGAAATGTGGTGGGTTTATCCATTTCATCATCAGGAGGCACAGTGGCCTTCTCTTTTGGGTTTGGCTGCTTTGTTGACTGCTCCTCAGAAGGATCGATCTTTTTCTTATTCTTCTTGTTCTTACCACTAGTCTTTTACGTAGACTGCATAGAGTTTATCACGGTGTTAGGAAGAGAAGTCGATTTGTTAGAGGGGCCCACTGTCATCTGGTTAATGTGACCACTGAGTTGTTTTACAACAACCCCAGAGGTTACGCCAACAATCCCATCGACATGCACTCCAAGGTGTTGAGTAGCAGAGACATTAGAGTTATGAGGGGCATTGGGGATTACGTCATAAATAGTGCTAGACTGTGAATATATCAGATCCAAGTGCTGGGCACGATGTATGAATTGGTCTTCTGTGACCACACCACCTAAGTGGTGGAGGACCAAAAGTGTCCCTAAATTCCCACGACCTGTTAGTCGTCGATGGGATAGATGGAAATGTTCCAACTACCGAAGTAGGAAGTACAGGTATAGCAGGATCCAAGATTGGGTCCGACGGATTCATAAGCAGAGGGTTTAAGGGAGGAAGGAATCCTTCAGTAAAGAAATTATCTGGCAAACTTGAATCATCGATCATCTAAACATATCCTGTGTGAGATCGGGGAGATTGATTCCCAAAGATGGGGAATCAGATTTGCTGGAGCTCAATGGATCTTCCACAATGAGTGGAGAAAGTCCTAGCAATCATCTAGATTGATGACAAGGGCCGGATGTAGCCATGGTGACCATTAATTTTTATCAATAAATTTTATTGTGATATTTGTTAAAGTCTCAAAATGATAACACTTGGGTGCCTAAAAAATATAAAAAATACACTAAGTTGATCAATCAACAAACATAAGGAAATTACCCTGTCTGATAAGAACTGATCATCATAGAGGAAACCCAGTATCTCAATGAATAACAAGGAAGGATGGCCAGATGTATAGTTATGGTTACTCTAGAGCTTTGCCCAAACCTCATATTGAGGGGACAAGTACTCTCGTGGAGACGAGCACCCTCCCAAAAACTAAAGACAGAATAGATCCATATGTGTTAGATCCTAAGACAGCCCGTCTCAGTCACCTTGTGTAAGTCCCTAAAATTTTGGCCACTAAAGATACCTCAGATCACAGACACCACCGATGGGGACATATTCATAGATAGCATGATGTGTGGGCAGGATACCTGAGTCCCTGACTCAGCTCCAAAATCCCAGAAGGGATCCCCAATACATAGAATACCCAAAGGAGTTGTAAGAGAAGGTAGGCTACCTTCACTTATAGTCTGATGTTGTCTCGTATTTTGCTCTGGTTTTACTGGAGTGGTCCCGGTAGTACGAGTGCAGAAGGATTTTTTCTCTCTTTTTGTTATAGACATTTTTGGGCACTACAACCCCAATCATACATGTCCATAAACAAAGGGCTTTTGAGTCCCTAAAAGTGTTGCTTTTCACCCTAAAAGCACAAGGTCAGTTGATTACATCATCTCCCAGAAGTTCTCCATGAAAAAATGCTCAGAACTAGTCAAAACTGGACGATACAAACTACTCGGTGCAAAGGGTGCGATGCATCTCACTTGATCAGTGTAAAAAGTGCGATGCATACTAGAAATCCCTTATGTAGGGTGTGATGGGCAAGAGTAGACAAATGGTAGAGACAGTTTGCAAGGTGGATGATCATGGAATCTTCCAGAAACTTCTCCTGTGACACTTGCCTCTCTAAATTCACCCAGGGATGAGTAAGAGATCATCAATCTCCAAGTGGAATCAAGAACTATCAGAGAGAGGACACTAATCAAAATCCCAGAAGCTGACTCACCCCCTACAATCATCTAATTATGGATCCCTCATCGCAGAGATCCAGGGGCTGGAATCTTGTATCTTGTAAGGAAGTGTTGTTGGTTTCCTGGTGTAATATCATAGTGTTGGGTGATCTAAGCTTTTCATGAGGTGAATAAGGGCTTTCATGCTGGGAGGATGACATTGGGTCAGAACAATGGGTTGTAATCCTCTTTTCTATTCTTGATATTAATAAATATATTCAAGTTTTCCTCCACATTCTTGTATGTTTGATGATATATTCATTTGTGTGGTTAATATATATTTGGTCTTGTATTGTTTATGATTGTAGATTTCTGTTCTTCGATAGTATTATGCTACTTTGATTCCACAGGTGCTCTTTTAAGCTAGGTAGATGAAGGAGGAGTGGTAAAGTTCTGACAGAAGGGAGAGGAACCAAGCAAGGAACCAAACGCAAGACTGAGGTTGGTGTCCTTTGTTCCCCTCTTATCTACTTCTGTAAAGGAAAACGAAAGTAGTTTTAGTTTGTTTGTTTCTACGATAGCTACCAGTCTTAGTGGGACTAGCAGCTCCAAGTGGACACTATATTTCCCGATAACAAAATGGCGACTCCACTGGGGAAAGAATAGCTTGTTTGCTTGTCTATATTTGTTTGTTTTATAAACTTATAGACGGAGCCTGAAGTCAAGCCAGCTAGCCTTCGAACTGCATTTGCTATGCAAGAAGAAAGTAGATCAATGCTGCTTCAATCTATCTCCCGGTTTTGTTCATAAACTGAACAATCGATTTGCAAACATTCTAATTTACCTGGTGGTGGTTCTAGTAACCTCATTAGATTAGCCCGTGTGATTTATATTTACTGACCATCACTTTCTCGGCCTAAATCCCTGAACTGAGCTGCAAACTGTAACCAAGAACCAAGTTGAAGTCTCATCCCTGGACCATCGCACCTTCTCCTCTTGGGAATTTGGATGCATCGTACCTCCCGTGTGTAGTAGGTGTGCTGCATTGTACTTTCCCTGTGTTATAGGTGCGCTGATCAGACAAGACCTCTTCTACTTCCAGATTTTGGTTGTTTGTTCACTCTCTTCAGCTTTATTCAGGAGTTTTGTTGTCTATGATCAGTGTACCACTATGGAAACCCCCTTCCTTTCCATCATTCTACCTCCATTGTGCAAAGAACTGTAAAAAAAAAATTGTATTGTGCGCCATTTTTAGTTCTCTTTTACAAAGAAGTAGCGTAATCGAACTGTCGTTTCTTGATTTGGAAGTGTCGCAAGTGTCATTTTCAGTCATAGAAAAGGATCCTATTGTTCTTTATGGTCAATTATACTGTTACTCTTGTATTTGATTTGAATTAGTGGTTTTCTCAAGTGTTGAAAGCTGTTTTCAATTCAAAATTGCAAAGTGTCATCGTTATCTTCCTTTCGTATTTTGAAGAAAAATTGTTAGTACTGTCGCTTTGAAAAGATAATTCAAATTTGTACTTAGCATTCTTCTTGTCATTCACACATTAAGAAGGCCGAAAACAAATACATGCATGTGCATTTGCATTTAGAATGCTTGTTGGTTTGATTTAGGACAATGCATCTAGTGTGTGATCTGTGCTCTATGTTGAAATAATCTCATTTCTCTTTCCTTAGTAGTTAGGATTTTCATTGCAAAAGAAGATTAAATGATTGTTTATCATCTTAGACTGCATTTTAGGAATTATATATCTACATCACATAGTGAACTTGAGAGGCAAATTTCTTAAGCAAGATCAACTATAAAATAAATTTAATGAACATAAAAATGCTTTGGAACTTAACACACAACATTTAGAAGTCTAGGCTAGAGACGTATTCTAGCGTCGTAAAGCCTGGTAACTATCGCTTTCATTGCTAGTTGGGTGATTCTTCCTCTTTAAGACGACAAGTTCCAGTATGGACTTGTGTTCCCATGTACCGTCGAGTATATATTGGGAGACCACAATAGGCTATATCCTTTATCCTTAGGAAGTCGTGTCTGCCGCCCTATCAATCGCAATGCATTGAACACAGCATTTGAGAAGATTGACTGCCATACTATAAAAAGTATTATGCAGTTTTGCGATTGGTTTGGTAATCCCTCTGTCTAGATTTCCAGAGTAGTCTCTTTCATTCCTTTTTAGACTCCTTAAAAGAAAATGTCCATCTGAGCACTTGTCACTCCAGACTCATTAAAAATTGAAGGCGACTAGAGTCAACTTTTGCTTTTTCTCGACTCTTAAAAATTAAAAAAACAAGTTGTGTCTAAGAGTCTAAAATTTATTTTAATCGGAATAATATCACTATTCCCGCATTGGTCTTAGGTTGAGGAAAATAGAGTCTACCAACCAAGAATTTCCCCTTGGAGGAAATCCTAGTCGTTTCTCCTCTTGGGGAGATGTTGGTGCACCTCATATGGCCACATATTCACTTCCAGGATTGAAAATTGGCTTGCTAATATGGCTCTTCTCTACCTCTGTCGTTCAAAACACCGTGATTCTAGAACAATCAAGTCAGCAGCTAGATGATACTAAAGTTACCCCCCAACCTTCTACTTTGTCTGTTCTCCCTCTCCTCCTTCCTCTTCGCTTGATAAATCTGGTAAAGTTGAAAGTCAAGTAACCAAGAAGGATAAGAAGGGGAAGGAGAAGAAGGAAAATAAGAAGAAGGAGCCAAAGGAAAAAAGGGGCAACCATGCATCGTCTAGCGAAAATCCACACACTGCACCATCCAAGCCTAAATCTCCATGTGTCATTTGCAAAGGATACCACTATCATCGAGATTGTCCTTGCATCCCTCGTATCTTAAGGGACTGGTCTCCTCTTTTGCACAATCAAGTGTCATCAACCTCTAAATGTGTTGAAAGTACATCATCATCTAGTGAAAGAAAAGTATCTGGATAGAAAAGGAAATGTAAATTTCCTTGTAAGTTGTGTGAAGGTGATCATGTCGTCCACCATTGTCCCTTCCTAGATGAAGCTAAAAGAGTCTTGGACAACTATCCTACTTCACTGCTACAACTTCATCCTGGATACAAGAAACTCTTGCCGAGTCCATCACTGGTTGAAAATCCGACTGACCCGCCATTACGGTCGGTCAAAGCATCTATCATTGAAGGTAAACCCTTTGAATTCACACTAGATGAAATTCAAAAGGTCGAGGTGGCAGTTGACTCGGTCTTGCCTTCGGAAGGTCCATCTTCAGATGATACAGTCACTGAAAAGAATGAGAATGACAGCATTCAAATTCTTTTCGTAAACACAGACTCTGATGAACATGGGGGCAATCTACCCATTCATTAACCACAGGAAGGAAGTTCGTCAGAGTCATATCCAACCGTCTATTTGGTCCCACCTCCAAGCAACCTAGTCGTTTCCTTCGATTGGAATCTACTAGGCAGACCCCAGTTATCAGCTAGTGTACCATTCTGAATCATTGTACAAGCTTACAGAATGGTCATGGCCAGTACCATCATAGATGAAGGGGCTTCTATGAGTATCCTTTCGTCAACTACTTGGAAAGCGCTTGGTTCGCCATCACTTCTGCCTGAGATGAGAAATCTGACAAGCTTCGACAAAGGAACCAATTGACCGTTAGGGATCCTTCCAAATGTGCCTATTACTTTGTGAAGGAAAATTGTTTATATGAACGTAATGGTAGTCCAAGGACCTCTATACTATAATCTACTCCTTGGGCGTGAATATATTTATAGCATGGAAGCCATTGTTTCCTCACTCTTTAGAGTAATGTGTTTTCCGCATGAAGGCCGAGTCATCCAGCTCGTAGACCAGCTTTCGTTCCCCGGCTCACACATAGCTAATAGTAAAATTCCATCCCTAAATGGTCTTTTCACACAAGGAATGTATCATCAATCTCCAGTCTGTCCACCTGAAGAACACGAGTAATTCGAGAGGACATGACTGAAACCAGGGGGAATGTACCCTGGCCTGTTCCGACAGGAAAACTCTAGGCATAGAGTAGGTTTCCACGAAGGATATATGAATCGTCCGATACCCATCCGTATAGGAAGAGGGAATTAGACCAGAATAAGATACCTCTATTAGAAGGTATGCCTTTCCCGATAGAACAAATGTTTTGTCTGAAAATTGAAGGGTAACCTCGAAACTCTACTTCGCTATGCCTGGGGCATGCAAACCTTTTATGCGCTAGTAAAGAGCGACCTCTATAGTTCTGCTGGCTTCGATTGCTTAAGTTGGGTGAATGGTCGAATCGACCATTCACCTTCACAGAGGCCAAATGGCACCAACAAAGTAAAGGAATATTTTTCCTACCTGACCTTAGTAGTTAACTGGCCCTTAGGGAAGTAGTTGGTCATTCTTAGCTTGCATGCGAAAGGATACGAAGCAAAGCTTCAAAAAGTGCAAGCTCCATAAAAATGGAATCTATTGATGAGATGTCCTTATTATATGACTGGCACGAGCATTTTTTATGTGAATTTAAAGCTCATTAAAAATTAAACCTAAGCAATGAGCAAATGTTTCCCCCAGAGTTTAAGCTCATTAAAAAATGAACCAATCTCCGGTAAATAACCATTGTGAATGCATTATAATCAGCTTTTGAGCCTTGGTCATGTTCTCATCATCACCTCCACTCTGGTTTAGCTGATCGTACGCCTCCATTTGTTTGTTTACCCTTTTTTAGGAACATCTGTGATGAGTGATTCTGTTAGCCATCCTTGTGACACTGCCGTGATTGGAAAATTCCAAACCTTACCTGGAATCAACTGTGTGGAGTACCAAGGAAGGTATGTTTTGATGGTCATTTCGGTATCTTTTCATGAAAACTCAAAAGCCTTTTGCATGGGAAACTTACATAATAATAAGAACTTATAACAAAACACGAGAAATTAATAAGAAGCACTGATAAATGTCATTTCTATGTGCAGGGGGGTGAAGAAGCGGAAGGGGCCATTCAAAGAGTAAAGATAAAGACGAGCTAACTGCTTTCCCTATGATGGGAGACCGGAAGTGAACCATATCGACAAGGATCAGCCCAAAATATGACGTGGAGATACCAGCACGGAACAGAAAAAGGAAGAAGTAACACAACATTAATGATTCTGCGAATCCCTCAAGATCTTAGATCCTAAGGGATCGCTGTTTTAACCTATTTCTATATCTAGAAGTCTCCGCCATTCCTCCTATAAAAGGGATAGCACTGTTGGTTACGGGTGTGTAATTTTCTTGAAGAAAGATCTGGACTATGATCTTTATGTTCTGTTGAAGACTTGAGTTTCTGTACTTTTATTGCATGCTTTAATACAGACTTGTTCACTTTTTATCTTTGAGACTGGATTCATCTTAAGCGGTGTACCCCTAGAGGCTAAGGGACGGCCCTAGAGGACACTTGCTCTTGTATTATTACGCGTGGTTTTCGTGTGGTTTGATCATAAAAGTAATCTCGTAATCTGTTGTGTTTCGAGAATATTCTATTACATGCTTCATTGTGATTAAGTCATTTCATGTTCTTGAACTTTATATCGATGCTATGTTAGTTTACCAACTCTTTAAGTATTTATTAATTCCTACAGGACATTGTTACTTTATTACATAATTCTTCACGGTTGTGTTTTTCATTATAACAAGTCATCTGGAAAAGTCTGTTTCACATGGTTATCGAATGTGACTATTCTTTATGAGATGCAGTCGTGTTTTTTTTAACAGAAGCAGAGTAAGTATGGTGTGTTTCTAAGATTGAGAGATTGATGTTTTGATTGGCATGGTTAAATAGATTTGCAGCTTAAAGGACTCGGTTATTGTTTATTTCAATTGTTGTTCTATTCTTGAATTGTTGTTCCATTTACTTTTGTTCCATTTATTTGTGGTTCCATTTACTTGCTGTTCCATTTATTTTCTGTTCCATTTCCAGATTGCTAATTTGTTGTTTCTTGAGGACAGACTTAGGCTGTAGTGGACCCCAGCATCTGCTACCTAGTCCCCAGACCTCTGATCTGCTCCCATCAGCTATGAAAGGGATGTGTTATTGCTAGCAAGCCCTTGGCTGATGTGCTATTCCATTCCATTGTCATTTCTTTTATCTGTTGTTTTATTTCTAATCATTAAGAACGATCCAGGCTGTAGCAAGTCCAACATCTACTGTTTGACTCCCAGACCTTTGATCCATTCTCATCAGTTATGAAAAGGATGGGTTATTGCTACCGAACCTTTGGCTGATGTAAATTTTATGTGTGCTTAATTATTTTCTTCAGTAGGGGAGTTGATGTATGAAATGTGATGAGACTCTGACTCAATAAATCATGCACAAGCCAAAGCTTGGAAAATTTTCAATTCGATGAAAACAAGTTGTATTCTACAGGTGAGAGTTTTTCACATATTCTTATTCTTTCCATGCATCGTAGTCATTTAACACATACATAACCAAAAGGACTTCTTTACAATGTTTCTTAACAACTACTTGAAACCAAAATACAGCAGCTTTTAACCAGCTAAACAGAAGGATGAATAAAAAATGTGGGTCTTTCTTTCATAAAAAATGCTTTTAAGAAAGAAAAACAAAACTTATTTCCCAAAATAAAACTTTTTAGGACACATATTTTTCTAACAAAATGCAGCTACAGATCTTATTTCAGTGCATGATAAGGCTTCCTATCCCTTTTGGCTTACAAATACAGTTGGAAATCAGGGTTTTAGGAGACTAATGCTCTGTAGCAGTGGCCACAGAGAGTTCATAGGTCCACTAATGCTGCCTGTGAGCAGACATAGTGCTTTATAAAGCTTTGTGTAGTCTGCTAACTTGAGTTAGTGTAGGAAATCAGTCAAAAATAGGGCTTTCTAGATCAGATTTAGAGATGAATATATGTAGGCAAGATGCAACATGATATTTGGTGGGTTAGAAAGGGATTGCAGAAGAATAGGGAGCTATTAGAAGGAGGAGAAAACCGACAACTGTCCGGGCAAACCAGGAACTAGATGTATAGTCCCTAGTGGAGTCGCCAATTTTGCTATGGGATAAAATGCATGGTGTATGGAGAATGAAGATACCCTCAAAGGTCTTCCCGGGACCTTCAGCAGACTGTAAGATTATCTGCAGCCATTGCAAAGTTACATGCATGTTCATAAACAATAACTAACTATCAAAGTAAGAGAAGGATATTACCTCAAGCTTCTGTGTAGGTTTGCTGGAAAGCACAATGCAACTAGGTGGAAGTCCCTTGATCTGGCTCCAGATCAAGTCCTACACATAGAAGAGACAAGCTTAATCACAACATACAACTCTAATAATTAATACATGAATACATAAAAGAACATCTAGTTACATATAACTAAGCTACTCATGATACAAGTTATTGGACAAACAACTGAATGAATGATAGTACCAACACCACGGAGTAGACAATACAATTACAGTTCTATGTTAATGTTGGAAGAGTGATTACAACCATCTATTGCATCAACCTTCCTTTACCCCTCCATCTTCTCTCTCTCTCTCTCCCTTCTTGCCAACTTCTTATGATTTGAGACAATGCTCAATGGTCAAGTATGCTATCCTTTCAAATGCTCTGACCTCTATCACCATAGCCCTAACTTTGCTTATGTAGAAATTGATTTGGGGTTGCCAAGCTCCTCCTTGAGTTCCCTAGGGCAAAAGCAATGAACTTGCCATGCTTTTCAACTCTTTCCCATTTGCATCCTTCTTTCGGATTAGAAATCCTCCAAATAGGTCAATTTTGGATGTTTCCTTACTTTTCTTGAGTAATTTTAGGAACAAATATCTAGATATTTATGAGTCAATTTGTTCCTTTGTCCATTAGAACTTCACCAAGTTTCACTAATGTTTTCCCCTTACTAGCAGCTTGAGTTAGTAGGGTCACTAACGCAGCCTTGGGCTTGCAAACAAGCTTTATAAAGCGGGTTATTAGTGGACAGCCAGCGTTAGTGTGGAATCAAGGCCTATGATTGTGGTCTTTGCTTTAGCTATCATGTCTTTCCCCTTTGAGTTGATGACGAGGTCAATTTGTTGTATAACAATTGGAGAAGCAAGGAAGTGTCACAAGGTATGTGGCAGCACAGAGGGAGCTGCACTACCCAGGGAGAAAGGTCATCCGGAAAGTGATCGTTAAAGTCATTGTTCATGGTTGGACGATAGAAGCGAGGCAAAATGGAGTGGGTGGCTGAAATTTAAGATGAAATTTATGGCTAAGATCCTTGGAAATCTACTGCCAATCCAGCATTAATGAACTAAATTTGGGGGGAAGGATCGAATTTGAATTCAAAATGCCCTATAAATTACAAGTGGCTGCCCAGTAAGAAACACTTCGCATTTTTAGAATCGAGTTGTTGAGCTCTCAGGTGCATATGAATCGCAAGCAATAGAAGATTCTAATAGCTACTAGGGTATTTGAGACTTTGTTGATGGAAGCATAGGATTTCTTGCATAAGAGCATGTTAGCACCCCCTGAAATTATAAACATTGAACAAGTAGTAGAGGATCCAACATAGGAAATGGAAAGAGAGGCAGAAGTAGTTGCTCTAGAAGTGGCCGAAGTATTGGTGGAGGTCCCTAAACTGTTGAGAATGCTAAGATTGAATCCAACCCCAACTAAGGAGATTGTGAAGGACAAGAAGGGAAACAAGCATGCCACACCGATGTGTGCATCATGATGGAGAAACCCACCAAGGCCCATTGTGCAGGAGAAAGGAAAGGCTATAAACATAGAACCAAAGGAGGAATATATTGAAGACATCCTGATTGATGATGGTGATGTTGGAATGGAAGTGGAGGAGGTTGAAGCCTAGTGTGCAAACCCTATTACGTGGTTCCCAAAGTATGTCCTTCCATGCAAGACTAAGTCCAAGGTCCCAAATGACATTGATGAGAGTAAGATTCCACTGCAAACCCCTCTACTACCGGACGAAATTGTTTTTGATGGTCTGCACTTGGCATTAGTGCCAATACTAAAGTTAGAAGACTGGACTTAGTGGACCACAAGAATTTTCCACACCTAGCGACTGAGCAACTGATGCAATGCATCATAGAGACGAATATGTGAATGACTGCATTGGAGCCACCGAAGTGGCTCAAGGGAGTAGAAAAGGCAGGGTTGCTCAACCTGCTCTGGCTGCCGCATTATAACCACACCCCGACAAAAATTTTGGTCATCAAGTAGCTGTTGTGCTTGGTGCATGATGGGTGTCTATGGTTGGAGGAGCTGATACCCATAATAGATAGGTTGAATCACTGAATAACATGCCTGCTATATACATGTGAGAATCCAACAATGATCTTTGGCGGAAAGGGTGGTGAGCAAGCCCTCACAGAGTGAATGAAGGAAAAATTCAAGCTGGTGAAGAAGCCAAGTAGGTACGATATCTCCAGCATTTACAACCCTACTATGAAGGTAGCCACACAGATCCTTGCAGGGAAAGTAATGAGGAAGTGTTGTGCCAATGAGGTGTCAGTGTCTGTCGTCGCACTCGCATAGTAGTGCGTGGAAGGAGTCCAAGTTAAGTGGTCAGACTGCCTTCATGGAGAGTTCCTGGAGAACTGTTGCAAAGAACAAGAGCTCAGCAAGACGTTCCACTACACATGGCTCTTGTTGTCAATTGTGCTGGTAGCATGGGAGCTATTAGAGGACAGCTAGTTCCCTTCGGTCGCACTAGACCTCCCTGAAGCAGTGAAGTACGCTTCGCTGTGGGTGACCAAGGATGC
Source organism: Pinus taeda (assembly GCA_000404065.3). NCBI lineage: Eukaryota > Viridiplantae > Streptophyta > Pinopsida > Pinales > Pinaceae > Pinus > Pinus taeda. The sequence goes on along the minus strand of APFE030344176.1, from coordinate 64,171 downwards.
ATAGTGAGTCAGGGATAGCAAGATATTCTAGATCTTTATGGATATGAACATCAAGATGGCCATCAATCGCAAGCCAGGATTGTCGCCCATGGTGTACACTAACCTGCAGAGTTATGCTAAGTTTAAAACTGATTTCTATCGGATATACATCAGGGCACGGAAGGACCCTACGCAAAAGTGGTATGACTTGCCATATCTAGCCACGAATGATGCCATTGATGCGGTGCTCAACCAATGGTCGGCACAGTGGCACACTACCATAGACTTGGTACTCCATGGGAGCAAGTCCACCACATAGAAGAAGGAGGAGGAGGCCAAGCCGAAGATGGTGCAGCTAGTCGAAAAGAGGAAAAAAGAGGCCAATGATAAGGCCTAGGTGGAAGAAGCAGGGAAGTAGGCAGGAAAAAAGATAGATGGAATAGAGTGAGGCTCTAACAAAGGCACGAGGTTGTCTTCACCTGAGACAGAAGAGGGCGAAGCAAAACACCATGGTGCGGACCCTCAGGAGACATCCACCTACATTAAGTGCCCAAGGGAGCTGGAGAACGGAGGGTCCTGGGAGAAATAAAAGGTGACCAAGACCTTGTTCGACCCTATCACATTGATAGAGGGAAATTTACACGATATCGGTGACACGGTCAGGGATGTCAGCGCGAAGGCCCTGCAACAATTCAAACAACAATAGTAGATCATCCTAAGGGCCATCCAGACTAAGTTGCAAGAGTTGCAGAACCACACATCCCAAGTTGGCACAGTGTCTACCATCTTAGCTATCGGCACATCAGAGGCTGCTGATATGCTACACAGGAAGGCTTCTAGTGCGATAGTGCTATCAGATGGAGAATTGACCACAAAAAATGAGGTTGAAAGGCACACGATGAGCACCTTGAAGGGAGTTGGGTTGAACCTGGCAGTGCTTCTACGCGAAGCACTCCACCTCTTACAGGATGGAGTAATTTCAGAACTGAGGGCTCGAGAGCATCGTGCCCTCTAGGTGATCAATGAACAATGTATCAACAACAAATAGATGGCTCTATAGAGAAATGTTTCCATCCCCGCTGAGACCAAGTTGACCAATGAGAGCAAGAAGATTATGTGGGTCATTGAGGATTCATGCAGAATGGTCCCAGAGTTGGCCATTCCAGAGGAAGATCCAGTGGAGGTATGCATCAACAAGTTGGCCAGAGCGGTGTGTGACACTGGCACTAAGATGGCGTAAGTCCAGTTGGAGTTGAACCTGCAAATTGCAGAGCTATAGTTGAGGACCTAGCCTTTGACTCCACTAGAAGTAAAGGAATAGGGGTGACCACTATCACAGAAGCAGTAGTGGCGGTGGAGAGTGCAGTAGGAGACTTCATGAAGTTGTTCGAGCAATCATTTGAGGTCTTGATAAGATTACAGGAGGACCCAAATATACAAAGGCTAGAGATGGAAGCGAGCTACAAAATCACTATGATGAGGTTAAGGGAACAGTGCAAACCATCGTGCTAATATAGAGACTAGCTAAGCTAAAGGAGGCCAAGCAGCTAAAGGAACAGGTGAATGCAACGCTGCACAAGGAAGTAGTGCTCAAGGTGAGACTAAAGCCCTAGCTGGAGGAAGATTACATAGTCACAGGAGATATTGAAGGTAAGCTTGTGGCTCTGCAAGTAATGCAACAAAGGCTTTGGGCTCACATCGTAGGAGTAGAGACTGAGAAGATAATGGAAGACACAAAGCGGGCAGCATCTTAGTGCACGACTGATGTAGCAGTCATACAAGTTGAGATGGACAAGCTTCATGAAAATATCTCCGTACCTACCAACTGACTCGAGGGCGAGTCATGATGTTTGTGTTGGGGGCTTGTTGGGAGTGGGATCCCCCAAGGGTAGTTTTGGGACTAAAAGCCCATGTTTGAGTCAAATTTTGTAATTAAAATGTAAAGACTTCACATTTTGTGGTCACGGAGCATGAAGGTGTCATGTCTCATAAACGATAGTCTACCCTTAGTTTTGTAAAGTAAATTCGGTTGCAAGAGATCTACCCATGGTCCTTAGACCATGGGATTATATAGAAAGATCTAAGCTCTAAGTAGTTTTAGAGACACAATGATGAATTATGTAAGAGAGTCATGGCTATGAAGTGTGAAGTCCAAGTCTTGGGCCATAGCATAGGTAGAGGCTCTACAGTTGAGTGCATAGAGGCCTAAGGTAGAAGTCCGCAGTTGAGTGCGCAGACCCCTACAACTATGTGCGCAACATGGACAAAAATTGTAAACACTTGGAAGATATTAATAAAGAGAAATATTTTGCAATTTCTATGTCTTTGTTCTATTGATGCATCTTGATATGTTATGTATGAACTTCCTTTATTATACTTATGTGATGTGAAAATGAATGAAATTACATTGAATAATTGAATGCATTTACAAATATCTGTTTACCCGGTGTTAACTATAATTGTTTGATAAGATAAGAAACTCAATTAGAGTAAATTGGGAAATCTACACAACACGCTACCATAGCAGTGCGAAAGTACCTAAGGAGCATGATAGGGCTGCGTGAAGGTCAATCGTATCCTTTCACAGAGGTATTGAAGGACGAAATAGGGGGCTTGTCTTAAAATCCCTAGAGTGAAGCTGCCTATGCAAAGGTAGGGATAGAGGGAATCACACGACATCACAACCATCTCAGGGTGTGGAAAATTGGTTCCAACATCTCCCCATACTACTTCGGGTGAGACTTCGGTCTGTGCTCTGCAGGCTGATGCGGAAAGGGCCAGTAGTGTAGGGATTTGTTTGGCTAAATTAACGCTCAACCAGGGTCAGGTCCCCTCAAGCCAACACATAAGCTCCAATGAAATGTAATAGCTTTGTAAGATTCTCGAATGGATCAACGGGCGTGTCCTTCCACACAACATCCATTGGTTCATTTTCTAGATTTGTAAAAGACGTGGTGTCTAGTTTCCTTTTCTTCCTTTGTCTTTTAAATACAAGCTTATGAGTAGGACTGTAGAATATATCTAATGGAGGTATTTCTTCGATTCTCAAGACAATTTCAGAAGTAGGAACAATAGGAATAATCTTAATATACTAACTACCTATAGCTCCTTCTTTTGTTGTTTCTCAATTTTCTTTATGCTGGGATTTCTTAGGGGTTTGTAGTTCATATGTTTCCTCAAGATTGGTGTCTACATGGAGATTCTTATTGAATTGCTCCCATTCCTGTTCCAGGTCAATGACTAGAGTCTTACCTGATTGAGCTGGAGTATAAGAAACCTCTACCTGCTTCTTTGCCAAGCATTGTTCGGCCATTTTCTCCATACTTCCGGCTATATCTTTCTTAGAATTTTTATTTATGTTTCCTCCTCCATTTTTAGATTGTCGTTCTGAGTACTCTGACTCATGATTTGAAATCTCTTGGGTTTATTCTTCATAATGTTTTTTGGAACTTCCCTCCAAGCTTACACTAGGAGTTGGTTCTCTTATTGGTTCAATCTGTTATAAGTCCAATGGGACCTTTAACAACCACTTATTCATATACAAATGAAAAAAATTATTATCTTCTGGGCTTAATAGTAATGATGCCATACGTAGCACTTGTGAAAATGTTTTTTCTTGTTGGAAGAGGTCATCAAAGACATCCTCTTCATGGGTGAACTGTTTGACTTTCACCATATTGGTAAATTCTTTAGCAACGTGATTTAGGTCATATTGTCTTCCTGGGACTATGGCTAATTTCAGAGACATAATAATCTTTGCTTCTTTTATTGCATGTCCGTAATCGTGTAGTGTGAAAGAACCACATTGTAATTGAAAGGTTGGCAGAATGGATTTCTTCTATTCTTTCAGTCATTTGGTTAAACTGCCCTCCCTTGTTGTCTGATAGGTTATTTCTCTAGACAATAGCTTGACAAGGACGTAATATGGGAGGACATGTTGGGAATTAATTCTCCCACAAACTCTAATGTAGGTGATTGTCTCTTGCATTAACCATCTAGCCACTAACAAGATATCTACTTTGGCCTCTTCAGAAAACCTAGGGGTTCTTTTATCAAAAGCAATTTTATGAATAGGAAACATAACACCCTGACAGATTTTGTAAAAATGGGGATGGAATTGAGATTCCCACAAAATTATATGGTATATATGGATGGGGAGTGGGTTCTGTACAATCAACTTCCATCCCATATTTGGAAACTGAGAATAAAAACAAAATTCTTCCATAACAAAAGAACTCACGAAGAAAGGAAGAAAAATCCTTGAAGAAACTCTTCTTTTCTTTCTATATTCCATAATGGACTTTGCTATATTGTCTGATAAAATTTGACTCCAGTTCATAATTGTTGCATTAACTACTGCACCAATTAATGGGAGGCACTCCATAGAAAATGTGGTGCTATCAGGTCTATCGATAACCTACACATCATTGCTGCTGCGGAACTATGAGGGGGAGAGATGGATGTTGTTGAGTGCATACCATTTTTATCCCGTTTGAGTTTACCTCCACCTTATCTTTAGGTCTATGTAACATCCAATAGTTCTTCATTCTCCTTGGAGAAATGCTCAAGGAAGTTTTTTTTATAGAGCTTTTGAGGCTCTGGTAGCTAGTACATTAGCCGTAGATTGTCTGGTGAGAAAGACCCCATGACCTATTGTATTTTATTCTTGAATGTTTTGTCTGAGACATATACCTCATCAATTACCCATTTTACCATATCTCTGTATGGTAATATCTTTGGTCTCGCAACTATTCAGTGCAAGAATGAACACATTGTTTCAAAATAGGAAGCGCCAAATGATTCTTGAGCATTAGTTGTAGCCTTTGTTACGAGTGGCCTAGGCTTCTCTTCTTCTAACAAGTTATACATGGATTCCCATGTCGTGGTTACTCCATCTCTACTACATGTGTTATCAGAGAAAAGTAGTATCATGTCTAATTTCTCAGATGTGGTTGCCTTTCCCTTCTTTTCCATTCTTTCCAACAGTGTTTTCTACAGAGGATTCCTGAAATTGAGCAATGGATGTTATTGGATAAACACAAAGAAAAAATGACATTTTGAATTAAATGCTACAGTTAACCTCAAAAGGTGACAGGAAAGGAGCTTTTATTCAAAATGCAGATGAAAAGATATCAAATCACGTCAGGTCGTTCCTAACATAAATGCCATTAATCCAATTCAATATGAACTAAGATCTTTTATCAAGGGATTTATTACTCACTCAAACTATCGCATCAAAAATAGTAAGGAAAAACTTTAAGGTGGCAAGTTTAAAGTGCGAAATGTCGATTATATGATTGCGATAAGATTATCCCAATATCGCAAACTGTAATATCACATTTTCGGTTGTAGGTTTTTCGGAGTTGTTTTTAGAGTTCTGTGAGATGCGACGTGAGCAACATACTTTTTGTTGTTTAAAATGAAATATACCTAAATGAATAATGGTTGTGTAAAGTGCCTTTTTACTAAGCGCCAGACTTAACTTATAGTTTATAACATTTATTTTTATTAGGTATGGGTTCTATTGCGCTTCGTAAAATTTTGTAGTTCACAATATTGGCCTTTAAGTAGAGTGTCGTGATGCGATAAGTATTAGTTTGCTATACTGCAATATCATGGTTTTCATATTCCAACAGGCTTTGTGAGTTGTGCTTTTCGTGAAATCTGATACGCGATTTCGATAGCTGCTTCATTTTACAAGAAATGACTTAATTCTTAGCTATAAATGGAAAGTTCAATCATATCCTAAGTTTATTATGGTGATCCCTTGTATCGCAATTTGTCGATCCTGGTTGTTAATTAATCTTTGACACACTTGGTCCAGCGATATGTAATAAAGCGAGAATTGTTAGTTTAAAGGGACTTGACTTGATACCTTAATTTATTTCTTAAATTTTCAAAAAGAATGTGCTTAGGTACTAGTTTTTTCTTCGAGGATTTTTTATAAAGGGTCCCCATTTATTAATATAATATTAACTATTTAATCAATAAATGGGAGGGTTGTTGAATAACACAAAAATTGGTGATTCACTCGAAGAACCGGTTATCTCTGATAGTCTTTCGAAACTTCTAAAACTTCCAAAATAAAGATAGTTCAGAAAATAGGAATTACATGAAATCTAAGATAAATAACATTTCTCTCAATAAGAAAACAAAATCTACCCAATTACCGTCCACTTGATATCCTCTTCAAAATGAAAATTCCTTCGTGTACATCACTCTTTACTTGGTTTAAGGATAAACTAGGGTTCTCTAGCATATTAGTTTTTAGATATACTCATTTGTCATAGGTAGAACCTCTACTGCTAGCAATAGCCTCAACAGGGTTACCTTTTAACCATCAATAATTTAGTATCCCATCCAGATAAGAGTGCAATTGCTAGAGATAAATTAATACTCATATACTTATTCTCTTTTCTTTCTTTTCTAAATAGTTTATTTTTTTTTTATAAACATTTTTATTTTTTCTATTTAAAGGTCATTGTCTTGGTTTGGTGGCCAAAATTGACAATTCCATTAACTGGTTGTAACTCAAATGAACAAGCTGGCTCGTGATAAGACCTCTTGTCTTTTGATTGAAATCATCTCAATCCATTACCTTGTTTTGATATTCAATATTGGTAATGTCAGTTTATTATTTCCTTATGAACATGGTAAGTCGGCTCTTAATGAGACATCTTGTCCTTTAACTTCAGGTATATTTTATAATTACACTCTAAAAATATAAATGCTTACTAGATGGGGAGAATCATTGACTCCTTAAGAGTTTCTGGATGACAATTATGGAGCTAAAGGTGCTTATCTACAAAGAGTCTTTGCTTTCTTAAAGATACTTTTCTTGATTGATGGTAGAACAAAGGTCTCGTTATAAAGTTGAGGTTTAACAAAGGATAAATGATTTTGGTGGAAAACAAGAAAATTTAAGAGAAATAGAACTTAGCTTATGTATCAAATGTGAAAATTATGTTATCAACAATCTCTAGTTATACAGAGAAAAATCAAAATATAAAAGAGATTTTTATTGAAATACCAAAAGTAAATACTATTTAACTTTTATTTTCCTAGAAAAAGTAAAGGAAATAGTGTAGAAGGGATAGAAGAGGTTATATTCTATGAAAAGTATTTAAATCTACCCATTAACAGGTAGAGAATCTCCCTTGCCTGATAAATCTTGTAATAAAAAGGTTTTGGCATTATGATACACGTGTTGTCCTTGATGGAAACTCAATCAGAGGTATGATACAGGTGCTGTCCTTGATGGAAACTCACTCAGATGACAGATCATAGTGCAGCAGGTCAAGAGAGAACTATACACAAGTTAATCTAGCTGAATGTGCGTATACATGTGGGTTAGAAGAATAGAAGATGTGTATACGTACACACGCAGGTTCACAGAAGGAAATGCACGTACATGTCGAAAAACTAAGTTTTGGTCCGTGGTATTTAGACCTATGATATTTGGTCCTTGGTATTTGGTCTGAAGTGTTGACTCCAGGTATTGGGTCCAAGGTATTAGTTCTACATGGTTTTGGACCATGGTATTGAGAGAGGCCTAAACCTATATAAGGAAAAGATAATTAGGCCAAGGAGGGCAAGTGTGCAAGGATTGAATATCTGATGAAGTGTGAGATCTAGTATGCTGGTTATGGGTTGGTGATGCTTTGCTTGATCGGAACCAAGGATGAACTCATGTGAATGATGATGAATGATGGATCAAGATCTTAAGGCTTGGGATGTTTATCATTATATGGTTTGATTATGGATAGACTAGATCTGAATTATTCACGCATGTTTTATTGTATGAATTTTATGATCTGGGTATGACTGATGTATGGAATAGTTGCAAAGTTATGAGTAAATATTTGGAGATCTGTACATGGGTTGGCTTTGGTAAAAGTGTGTATGTACGCCGATTTGACACAGTCAAGTAGCGTATCCATTATGAGAGTTGATGTTTCAGGTTGCTATTGGTTCTAGAGGTTTTTGCAGAGTTCTAGGCTCTGGTCTGTGTTCTGGTAACTGTGTTTTGATGACAAGTTTGCAGTGATGCAGTATTGGTTGATTCAGAGATTAATGATGTAGGTATAGTTGATGATTGTATTGCAGTGGTGATTGTTTTTATGCTTCAGGAGTATCCAGTCTGAAAATGTATGAAATGTGGTCCCTGGAGAATGAGAGAAGATTGTAGGCCAGCGCCTACGTACTAGTAAATCGATTGGCTAGTACAAGAGCTAAGGGGGTTATAGCTCCCTTCCAGGAGAGTCTAGAAAACGAGAGAAGGTTGTAGCCTTCTGCAGGTAGAAGCCTACTCACTGGTATAATACTACACCAGTACAATTGTAAAAAGAAGTTTTTTATTAAAGAGAGATAGAGACGAATTGCAACAGGTTGTTTTCACCCACATTGGGTTTCCACCTTATATCATGGTGTTCATATGTGCTCTTTATGTGTGATGATATGTTCTGTTTTTATTGCACTTGTTTACTATTAATATGGTTAATGATGTTCTAAGGCACTCATTGAAGATCAACTAATTGAATCATAAGTTTATTGGATATACGCTAGTTGCACTGAACACAGTTGCGTATATACGCGGGTATCCTTAACTAAGGTAGCGTATATGAATCTGAGTATGAAAATGAAAAGATTATTGATTTGCTAATACTGATTCACCCCCCCCCCCCCCCCCCCCCTCTAAGTATTATTTCCAACAATTGGTATCACAGCAGGTCCTTTGGTAGAAGCTTGATCGCTTGAAGGAGATCCATAGAACAATGGGAAAGAAACCATGTCAAAAGAAGAAGATAGCTCAAAGGAACAATGACATCATGCCATTGAGTGGAAGCAAGTATTTAGATCCTGGATCACCTCAGATTGAAGATGAACAAGCAAATGAAGCATCAGATAAAATCATAGATCAACAAGAGCTACTTAGCAAAAGAGAGAGTGCACTCAAAGGAGAAATTATCAGTTTAAAAGCTCAGTTGGAATGTGCCTTTAGAGTTCATCAAATGCTACTTTAGCTAAATGAAGAACAAGAAAAGGATATTCTCAAACTAAGGCAACAAGTGGAAGAAGGAAGAAAGTCTTAAGAAAGTTTGAAGAAGCAATGTCTGGAAAAAGAAGAACAACACCAGGTTGAGGTAAATATCTTGAAAGGTAAATTAGAAGAAAAGGATAAGCTATTACAATTTCAAGACAATACTAAGATTTTGGATGATATTCTTAGTAGTCAAAGATCGCCTGCTATCAAATATAGTCTTGGTTTTTATGAATCTGTTGAAGGTGAATCTAGATCACAAGGTGAGGCAAGGAACTCTAATGAGAAATCTGAATTGCTCAACAAGGAGATGAGAAGACAACCCCATCATTAGCCAAGGAAAGGAATTCCTCAAAGAATATCTTTTGCTCCTAACTAGGGAAGTGATAGATGATTATTTCCTCCAATGAATAATTTTGAATGTTATGTATGTCATAATTTTGGACATGTTGTAGCCAGATGCAGAAGTAGAATAGTTCAAGACCTCTCATAGAAAGATCATCACGTTCAAGGTACTTTAAGGGATATTGTTTTATTTGCGATAAGTTTGGTCACAAAGTTGTTGACTGTTTATGAGGAATATGAAACATGTAAGATGTTATGCATGTAACAAGCTTGGAAACATAGCAAAGGAATGCAGGAGAAGATTTTGGGCACCATACCAAAAGGAGAAAACATCATCATAGTTGAAGATATGGAAGAAAAAGGAAGTACAGCCAAAAAGATGTGGCATAGCAGAAGACAAAAGCATGGCAGAGGAAGCTAAAAGTGTGGAACTTCAGTGTTCTAAACCTCATACAAAGGTATCATGAAGACAAGTCACGTATATATGTGAGATAGATGCTACATAGTCATGTATATGATGCTCTGAACAAAAGCAACAATACATAAGTCTAATATGGTTCAGTCAATGTTTGATGATGGCATAGGTTCAGGGGGAGCATATACTTCAAATAATGCATTGTTGGCATTTTGAAAAGAAGTATTTGATAATGATGCTTATGTAGCTATATGATACATCTTGCTACTTGATTTGGTCAAAAGAATGGTATTGCAGGTTATAGGTCTGGATGTTGATGACATATGCTTATGGCGCAGATCATACATGGTGTATGATTGTTGCTGATCATGGTCTTGATTAGATTGTTGGTCTTTGTTTTGTTACCCCAATATGCATGTGATGGATGATGTAATGGTTCTAGTTGTGGAGTCATGTATAAACAATTGGTATATCCCCACTTGGTTGGGTGGATGAGTTTATAAATGTTGTATAGAGTCATGTTATGCTTTTGCAGACCTTGTATAGAGTCATGTTGTGCTTAGGGGGAGCGTGGACAGATAGATACATCTTGGCATGTACAAAGGGGGAGTTCAATCAGAGATTTCAACAGGTACTTAGGGGGAGTATGGACAGTAGAAGGTATACCAAGGAAGAGAATAACTTGGTCCACCCTTTGCCCTTGATGTCAAAGGGGGAGAGTGACTTGGTGTGGTTGTTGCCATCAAGTCCAAAGGGGGAGATTGTTGGCATTATGATACATGTGTTGTCCTTGATGGAAACTCAATCAGAGGTATGATACAGGTGTTGTCCTTGAAGGCAACTCACTCAGATGACAGATCATAGTGCAGCACGTGAAGAGAGAAGTATATGCAGGTTAATCTAGCTAAAAGTGTGTATACACGCGGGTTAGAAGAATAGAAGACGTGTATATGTACACACGTAGGTTCACAGAAGGAAACGCACGTACATGTCGGAAAAATAAGTTTTGGTCTGCGGTATTTAGACCTATGTTATTTGGTCCTTGGTATTTTGTCCGAAGTGTTGACTCTAAGTATTGGGTCCAACGTATTAGTTCTACATGGTTTTGGACCATGGTATTGAGAGAGGCCTAAACCTATATAAGGAAAAGATAATTAGGCCAAGGAGGGCAAGTGTGCAAGGATTGAATATCTGATGAAGTGTGAGATCTAGTATGTTGGTTATGGGTTGGTGATGCTTTGCTTGATCGAAACCAAGGATGCACTCATGTGAATGATGATGAATGATGGATCAAGATCTTAAGGCTTGGGATGTTTATCATTATATGGTTTGATTATGGATAGACTAGATCTGAATTATTGACACATGTTTTATTGTATGAATGTTATGACCTGGGTATGACTGATGTCTGGAATAGTTGCAAAGCTATGAGTAAATATTTGCAGATCTGTACACAGGTTGGCTTTCGTAAAAGCCCGTATGTACGCCGTTTTGACACAATCAAGTAGCGTATACATTATGAGAGTTGATGTTTCAAGTTGCTGTTGGTTCTAGAGATAGTTGCAGAGTTCTGGGCTCTGGTCTGTGTTCTGGTAATTGTGTTTTCATGATAGGTTTGCAGTGATGTAGTATTGGTTGATTCAGAGATTAATGCTGCAGGTATAGTTAATGATTGTATTGCAGTGGTGATTGATTTTGTGCTCCAGGAGTATCCAATCTGAAAATGTATGAAATGTGGTCCCTGGAGAATGAGAGAAGATTGTAGGCCGGCGCCTACATACTAGTAAATGGATCGGCTAGTACAAGAGGTAAGGGGGTTGTAGCTCCCTTCCAGGAGAGTCTGGAAAATGAGAGAAGGTTGTAGCCTTTTGCAGGTAGAAGCCCGCGTATTGGTATAAGACTGCACCAGTACAATTGTAAAAAGAAGTTTCTTATTAAAGAAAGATAGAGATGAATTACAGCAAGTGGTTTTCACCCACATTGGGTTTCCACCTTATATCATGGTGTTCATGTGTGCTCTTTATGTGTGATGATCTGTTCTGTTTTTACTGTACCTGTTTACTGTTAATATGGTTAATGATGTTCTAAGGCACTCATTGAAGATCAACTAAATGAATCATAAGTCTTTTGGATATACACTAGTTGTATTGAACATAGTTGCGTATATATGTGAGTATCCTTAACTAAAGTAGCGTATATGAATCTGAGTATGAAAATGAAAATATTATTGATTTACTAATACTGATTCACCCACCCCCCTCTCAGTATTATTTCCAACAAAAGGTTGATTAGCTTATTTGTTCCACAATCTGAGATCGGCCAAGCCACATTCTTTGGAATTTGGTATGCTTACCTTTTTCCTGGTGTGATTTATCCCACTTCAATACAAGGTCTCCGAGTTGAAAGGATTTAGGTCTTATATAATTCGCATAAATGAGGACTTGAACATCTGTTGATGATGTGCATGTACAATCTTGGCTTTGTCTCTTTCAACTTCGAGTTTGAGGATTTGCGATTGCCTTAATTGCATAGAAGAGGAAGGAGTTTCTTTAATAAATTGAAATAGGGCTAAATAGGGAATAACTACATTTGTAGGAAGAACAACATGTTTTCCATAGACCAAATTAAAAGGAGAAGTTTCTATTAAGACCTTCTATGTTATTTGATGTGCCCACAGAGAAAATGTTAAAGATTTATGCCAATTTTTTTGAATTTGATTGACAATTGTTTGATGATACTTATTATGTTTTTATTTGCAGACTCAGCTAAGCCATTTTCCCAAGGATAATAGTTAGCAGAATATTTAAGTTTGAAACATCTTTTAAGATAAAATTTTGTCATAGCATTTCTTGTGAAATAAGATGCATTATCAAACACGAGGGAAGTTGGTAGGCCAAATCTGGTAATACCAAATTGGTCAATAAATTCAATGATGTTTTTAGAATTGGCTACCTTAAGTGGAATTTATTCCACTGATTTAGTGAAGTAATCAATTGTTGTAAGGATATATATGCTACTTTGAAGGGTGAGGAATTATCTCACCTAATATGACCAGTCCCCATTGCTCAAATGGTTGTTCAATGTTGACCGGCTGCAATGGTAATGGGGGTTTCCTCTGTCTTCGAGTAGCTGTTTGACAAAATTTACATTTCCTTACATATTCGTGCGCATATTTGAATAAGTTTGGACAAAAATAGTCAACATGCATGATATTATGTGTTGTTATTTCTCCTCCAAAATTTCCACCAGCTGGTCCATCATGGAGTTTCTGCAAAACCTTTTTTGCCTCGTATTTTTCAAGGCATATAAGTAAAACAGAATCATAATTCCTCCTTAAAAAAACATCACTGAAGATTTCATATTACTCAGCTTTTATCTTCAAATCCATTTTTCTTTTGTAACTGAGCTGCATAGGGGCATATCCATTTTTTAAATAAAAGATGATATCAGCATACTTAGATTCAGTATCATTGAGGCTTACGTCACATCTTGTAGTGTTGGTAAGTTGGATGCTCCTGCTAACATTCTGCAAAAACCTTGACCTCTAACAATTTTAGTTGGTTTGATCTCAATGTCATATTCTTGCAGTGTTGTTACTCAATTTTCTCTTTTCTCACCTACTTCTCTTTGCATTAGTAAATTTCTCACTACTAATAATGGAACTACCACCTTAATGTGAGTTTTGAGAACAAAGGGTCTGAAATGTTTTAATGATTGGAAAATAGAAAAGGTCTATTTTTCAACATCTGAATATTTTCATTCAGCCCCTTCAAAATTAGAACTAAAGAAATAAATTGATGCTTCAACTTTGTCATCATTGACCTGTGTCATTATAGCTGCATATGATGTCTCAGAAGCAGAGGTATATAAATGAAATGATTAGAAACCATTAGCATTGCTAGAGAGGGAGAATTTATGATTTCTTGTTTAATAAGATTAAAAGCTTCATGCTCGATATGTCCCCATTTAAATAAATATTTTTTCTTAATCATAGATTGGAGGGGTAAAACAATCCGTGAAAAGTCGTGGACAAATCTCTTGACAAAATTTATTTGACCTAGGAAAGATTGCATGGATTTTTTATTATGAGGCAAAGAGATTTCAGAAATTTCTTTTATCCTATCCAGATCAATGTGAATTCCATCTTTAGATACAATAAATCTAAGAAGTTTTCCTTAACTCAAAGAAAAGAAATATATCTTGGGATTTAAAGAAATTCCATATCTTTGACAATGTTCAAAGATTTGTTTTAAATCCTTTACATGATTACTATGCTTTTTTGAATACATAGTTATGTCATCTAAATAAATTACCACTAGTTTATTCACCAAACCTTTGAAAGCTATATCCATGGCTCTTTGAAATGTTGCACCAACATTGATTAATCCAATGGCATCTTTTGGAAACCATATATTCCCCATTTGGTTCGAAATGTGGTCTTTAGCTGATCATCTGGATGTACAAGAATCTGATTATAACCTGAAAATCCATCCAGACAAGACATTAGCTCTGAGCCCGCAACTAATTGCAGTATTCGTTCCATAGGAGGGAATGGAAAGTTGTCCCTCTGACAAGCTTTGTTAATATTGCGAAAGTATATACATATTCGAATATCATCATTCTTTTTCCTGACTGGAATAAGGTTTGAAACCCACCTTGAATACCTGACAGAAAAAATTATTTTGGCTTTGAGAAGCTTATTCAATTCATGTTTGTTCTGGATTTCTAAATTCAGGTGAATATTTCTCAACTTTTGTTGTACAAGCTTTTCATAGGATATCATAGGAATGGTATGTTGAATGATGGAAGTATTATATGTCCTAAGATCTTCATAATTCCAAGAAAAAACATTTTTGTATTTCTTTAACAAATGAATAAAGGCTAGTATTTTATCAAATGTAAGACAAAGTCCCAGATTAATATTTTGAGGTTTAGGGTCAATTCCAAGATTAAATAATTCAAAACTCAAAGTTGAAATTTGAAGATTTGAGTTAGTAGGTTTCTTGAATCTATCCTTAATATCATATAAATCTTCCAGCTTAACCTCAGATTTAGGTATGGAATTTACAATTGTTTCCTGCTTAAGTTGGTTGTCATGCTGATATTCATCTATTATCTAGTCATCAAGAGCCATCAAATGTTAGAAAATTTATGATATCCAGATCCTTATTAAAAATTCGCCAATTAGTGATGTTGTTAGGAATACAAGGCCTAAAAATTAATTCTACAGAAAAGCGATCAGAAATGTAATATCCTGGTGGAATAAGCTTAGATTCAACGTTAGCCAAAAGATTGACACTTTCATTTTAAGTCTTGGAACTGAGGAAATGTTGAATGTTGTAAAATGAGAGGTCAGATCCTAGACTAGTGATTGAAAATGTTTCAAATGCCCAGAGAGATAGTGTATAGTATTCCTCGTTTAATTACAATTTAAAAATCTCCAAACACTTCAAGATATTTGATTTCAAGTCCAATGGATTTATACAACCCTTGAACCAATGTTTCATATTCGGCAGTGTTATTTGTGCATTCAAATTCAAGTTTGAATGCTAACATATTTGTTTCCCCTTCGGGGCTAATCAATATGCAACCTGCTCCAGCTCCATCGTAAGATTTAGATCCATCAAAAAATAATTTCCACAATAAAAACTTTACTACAGGGTTATTTACAAAATTGATACACTTAAAAGAATCAATTTGAGAATAGTTTTCAACTTGTGATGT
Organism: Pinus taeda; assembly: GCA_000404065.3. NCBI lineage: Eukaryota > Viridiplantae > Streptophyta > Pinopsida > Pinales > Pinaceae > Pinus > Pinus taeda. The sequence continues at coordinate 48,668 of APFE030344176.1, read as the reverse complement.
AACAAAGTTTTCCAAAAAAGGTGAGGTATGGGCCTTAAAACTGCCCAAAAATGATTCAATTGAATAATTTCCAATGATATTGTTATTATATGCAATGGGCTCATTTTATCCCTCTAGTTCTGAGACGATATACTTTTGATGTTTCTCATGGTTGACCCTTATTTGGTTCGGCTTACTGTTAGAAGGAAGCCACATATGGGACCAGTCTGTTGCCGACTCGCCATGAATCTTTTTAGACCAGTGTCTAATGAGGATCAAACTATAGAATTCAGGGATATCAGCCATAAGGATGTCAATTACTTGATACATTTTTGGGTTTGATGAGAATCTAATGGTGACCTAATTGATTTCTCCTATAACTTTGACTTGAGATCTATCTAGCTACACAATGTGAACAATAGAGTTTGGGGTTCCACATTCAATTTTGCACAAACAATTTTTTGGTAGAATGTTGGATGAAGCTCTAGAATGTATTAAACAATTATGTAAATTCTTATTGAAGACATCAAAAGTAAAAAGAAATGGAGGTGTATGGGATTTAGATCTACCGCCTATTAAAGCAATATTAGTTGAACTTATTTTGTATGATTAGGTACTGGGAGGCCTACCCATTTCTTGAGCAGCCTGAGAGATTATAGTAGTGGGAAGAGGAGAAGTGGGGACTGCTTTTAGTTATTTGAGCAATAGCTTTTGTTGATTGTTTAACTTGCTAAGCTCATGAAATGTAATATTAGCACTAGTATTTTTCATATCTTCGACGATGTTGTATTCCATTCCATCAAATACTAGCAAGGTTTTGCCTGAATGTGAAGAGTTTGATTAAGGAGGAGACGTTTGATTGGATTTGGGAGAACATTTCTTACCTATTACTTTATCTTTGAGAGTTGGAGTTACTGATTTCTATTTTTGATTTGTTTGTGGAAAATCAGTAGTACTCCTGCTCCTGGTTGCAATAGGTAATGCTTCTTGTGATTCTTCATTATCTGACATAGAAAGAATGAAATCCACATTGCTTGTAATTCAACTACCTCTTCATCATCGGTTTGTTCTTCAGCAATTGAGACTTCCTCTTCCTCCACATTCAATTCAGCATTTGATATTGTATTTGGAGGTTTAGGATCAAAGGAAGGATTTCTTTTGTAAGGTCTATAAGATTTTATTGAAGAAGTCTCAGCTACCTATTTTTTAATGTCGACCATTTCATTGGACATGGTTTTAAGGACCTTTTGTAGACCTTCAAAATCAAAAGGGTCTTTAGGTGCTTTTTTCTTGGATCCATCCCTGAAAGTGACCTTCTTGGATTTTATTTCTTCTTATGCATTCTTCTTATCTAAATCTAAAATGCATTTTCTACAACTATGGCTTATTACATGTTTTCTGCCAGGGTTGGTTTGGCAGCCTTGCCAACAAAAATAACTGCATTTGAGGGAAGATCATAAATGTACCATTCATTTTGAACTTCATCATTGGGTTTGGATGTCGTTGGGATTTTGTTCAATAACTTATTAAAACTTGAATTGATTTCCTTCGAACAACTCCTAGATTTGTCCATGGTATTTGGGCCATCGTGGGTATCTGTGTAGAGGAAGATGTTCTAGTAGTTGAAGGTGATTGGGTAGATGAGGCTAGTGCTCCAGTACCAGTGTAAATAACGGTCTCGAGTTGTGAGGTGGAAGATTGATATGGTGATGAAGATGATGAAATGAATGACGATGTTTTAGGTGATGATGAGAGAATCTCGCTATGAGTTTCAGATTGTGTTTTCTTAGTTTTTCTTCAAGGGTGAGGTATAGGAAATTAAAATGGGGGAATCCAAAATTTTTCATTTTGTGATCTGGTTAATCTTAGAGAGGAAGCAAAATGAGAAGAAACACTACCTTGGGATAATACAGATTCTTCTTGAGATAAGGAAGTCCCTTGTAGTTTATGGATTAAAGACTGAACTTCGAGAGTTTCTGTAGAAGAAGGTTGATATAATTTCCTTGGAAAAACATAGTGGATTCTAAGGATTTCTTCACAAATTCACACCTAGGATTTGGGGATTTGGAATGTGGTCGAAAATTTGGAGATGATGGTGAGGGAGTTTTACTCTTAGAATGGCTTTATGATTTAGATTTTCTTTCCACTCATAGTCAGGCCCTCCTTCTAGTACCAAAATGTTGAAGCCTTAGAATTTGTTGCAACAACATGGGGTATAACCACCTCGTCTGGACCTTGAAAGCAGCTCGTTTTTCATTTGGTATAGTGGCTCTAACTAGAGATAGTGGGATCAGTTTCACGGAGAAGATTGATTTGATAATGTTGATGGGATGATATAAGATGTAACGGGAAATGATTCAACTAAGTATATTCTAATCTAAGTATTAAGAACATGCATATATCAATCTATCTTTATCTAACTATAAATATACCCAGGAATAAAATAAGATATGCAATCTGCAATGATGTCTTACAACAATCGGTAATAAAGATCATTCAACTGCCAAAATAAATGAAATCGTTTATTGATAATTGTTTTGGATAAATAGTTAGACAAAACAGTTGAGAGAAATATCTCACATATAAAAATCATTTATGTATTCAAAACAAAATCACAACTAAAACATCATAGAAAAGTGCAATAATGCAGAACCATAATTCAGTCGTTCATACATAAAAAAATCAAGAGAAGAAGTATTGTTAATACATAAATAAAACACAATCATATGATAAAAGTACCATATATGATAGGTCCTGCTCATGTGCTTAAGCAATATTGACCTAATTTCATTCAATTGAATACACTCTATGAGTACAAAAGTGCAATTTCAGTACACCATACTAGATATTCAAATAAAAATAGATCGTGCTCCATTCATTTCATGAAAACCTTCTAAAAAATACAGAAGTGTAATGTCTTGAATAGTGTTTTTTGATAAAATTATGGACCCCTCTCTAAATGCATGAGAGGGGCTTAAATACTCCTCAAAATATATTATTACAAAAATAGTTGAGGAGGTTTCAAACAACCTTCCTCAGAACGGGAAAAAATAAAACTAAAAATAAAATTAAACTATGACTAGATCCTTTGAGCTTGAACTAAGTTAGTCTGCTAACTTGATCTCTGAGGTTGCAAATGTAGACCATTGGCTTGAGCTGAGGCAGTTGGCTAATTGTGGATTTTAACTACCTAGCAAATATGGCATCTGATAAAGATGGCACCATATTTTGTGTAGAGGTTGTTAAACACCATAGAGTCATCCACTAGATGTGTGGTTTTACTAGAAACTGCCAGTATGTCTCCCAATTCATCTTGTTTAGCTGTTTAATTTCATCTTCCTTTTCTCACACTGTTTGTTTACACTATTTCTCTAGTTGTTTGAAATTTGGTAGAAACCCTGGTATGAATTCTTTGACAATGTTGGCACCATGGAATTTTTAATTTATGGCTTCTACTATACTGCTTGTTGCTCCTACTGCTATCATTGTCACCCTTTCTACCTGTTTCGAACGAGAATCCCAATCTTTAAACAAAATATATTTGTGGGACTCTTCCTCTATCGGTAGGTCAACCTTTCTTCCTTGTTCATATTCTTGCAAGGTGATAAATGTAGAACCCTTTTTGTGGATCTATTCATATTCAAACCTCATATCAATTACTTGGTTTGTCAATTTATCAATGGCCTCATAGTAAGGATTTATCTGCAAGATTTGCTATCAGAATATTTCTTCTTGCTGCATTAATAGGGAATTGAGTGTGACCACTTCTTTGTTGAATTCGTTAATTTGTAGATTATATTTTAATTAATCGAGCATGGCTTGCATTTGATGAATTTGCAAATCCTTTTCTGATAAATTGGCCTGGTGTTGTACCCTCCTTTGCTAGAATTTGCTTTGTAGTTGGGTTACCTATATTTCTGCTTGGTGATTAGTTTTTTCTTGCTAATTGTTGTTCGAGCACAATAATTTTTAGTTCCTTTTACTTAAATAGCATTCGGAATTTCATCGCCTTATCGATGGCTATTGTGGCATAAGCTCCTGCGAAATGTGATAGCTTCGAAAGATTCTCAATTGGAACAATGGGTGTCTCCTTCCACACAATATCCATTGGTTCATTTTATATAGTTGTAATAGACATGGTGTCTAGTTTCCTTTCCTTCCTTTGTCTTTTAGCTACAATCTTATTAGTAAGATGAGAGAATATATCTAATGCATGTATTCCTTCAATTATCAAGACAATTTCGGAAGTAGGAACAACAGGAATAATCTCAATATCCTGAGTACCTACATCTCCTTCCTCTGTTGTTTCTGGATTTACTTTATCTTGGGTTTTCTTAGAGGTTTGCAGTTCAGATATTTATTCAATATTGGTTTCTATATGGAGCTTCTTATTGAATTTCTCCCATTCCTGTTCTAGGTCAATGACTGGAGTCTTACCTGATTGAGGTGAAGTAGAAGCAACCTATGCCTACTTCTTTGCCAAGTCTTGTTCAGTCATTTTCTCCATACTTCCAACTGTATCTTTCTGAAACTCTCTATTTATTTTTCCTCCTCCATTTTGAGATATTCATTCTGAGTGCTCTGACTCATGAGTTGTCTTCTATTGGTTTTCTTCTTCAGAATTATCTTTGGAACTTCCCTCCAAACTTATGCTAGGAGTTAGTTCTCTTATTGGTTCAATCTGTAATAGGTCCAATGGGACCTTTTACAATCTCTTATTCCTATACACATGAAAATCAATAATATCTTCCGAGCTTAACATTAATGATGCCATATGTAGGACTTGTGAATTTTTTTTTTCTTGTTAGAAGAGGTCATCAAAGGCATCATCTTCATGGGTGAACTGTTTGACTTTAAACATAGCGGTAATTCTTTAGCAACGTGATTCAGGTCAGATTGTCTTCCTAGGACTGTGGCTAATTTCAGAGACATAATAATCTCTACCTATTTTACTACATGTCCATAGTCATGTATTGTGAAAGAACCACATTGTGCTGGAAAGGCTTGCTAAATGGCTTTCTTCTGCTCTTTCCGTCCTTTGGTTAAACTGCCCTCCCCTGTTGTCTCATAAGCTATTTCTCTGGCCAATAGCTTGATAGGGACATAATATGGGAGGATATGCGGGGGAGAAATGCTCCCAAAATCTCTAATGTAGGTTAATGTCTCTTCCTTGACCCATATGGCCACTGGAAATATATCTACTTTGGCCTCTTTAGAAAACCTAGGGGTTGTTCTATCAAAAACGATGTTATGAATAGGCAACATAACACCCTAACAGATTTTGTAAAAATGGGGATGGAATTCATATTCCCACAAAGTTTTATGGTATATATGGATGGGGAGTGGATTCTGTATAGTCTGCTTCCATCCCATATTCAGAAACTGAGAACAAAAACAAATTGTGTCCATAACAAAAGGACTCATAAAGAAAGGGGGTTAAATACTTGAAGAAACACTTATTTTCTTTCTATATTCCATAATGGACTTTGCTACATTCTCTGATAAAATCTGACTCCAATTCAGAATTGTTGCATTACCTGCTGCATCAATTAATGGAAGCCACTACAAAGAAAATTTGGTGCTATTGAGTCTACCGAATAACCTACACATCATTGTTGTTGTGAAACTATGAGGGGAGAGATGGATTTTGTTGAGTACATACTAGTTTTATCCCGTTTGAGTTTTCCTTCACCTAACCTCCAGGTCTATGTAACGTCTAGTGGTCTTCATTCTCTTTGGTGAAATTCTCAAGGAATTCTTTCTTATATATCTCTTGAGGCTTTGGTAGCTGGTACATTAGCCATAGATTTTCTGGTGAGAAAGACCCCATGACCTATTGTATTTTATTCCTTAAAGTTCTATCTAAGATGTCTACCTCATCAATTACCCATTTTACCATATCCGTGTATGGTAATATCTTTGGTCTCGTAGCTGTTCGGTGCAAGAATGAACACATTGTTTCAAAATAGGAGGCGTTAGATGATTCCTCAACATCAGTCATGGCCTTTGTTACCAGTGGGGAAAGTAGTGTATAGGGAATAAAACACAATTTTTTAGATTTTGGACAAAGCCTGGAATGAAGGGTTTCCCTAGGCCATAATGAGAGAATTAGATCTACCAAGAGTGGTGAATGATTCTATAACATATGCCCCCTATTATATGAGGTCAGAAGGGGTACATTATGGCTGAAATGTATTAAGTGTATAGAAGTAATCACATTGAGACCGAGGAGGAGTTCACCAGAATTCAGCCTACCAAGCTAGCGAAAGCGATAAAAAAGAAATAGCTATCTGAGGCGGGCATACCCATGCTCAAAAATAGTAAAGTATGTCTGCATGTCAAGTACAAAAGCAGATCCAATATGCATACAAGTATAAAGGAACTAAAAATACATAATGGATCATCTGATCATAATCAAGAAAGTACATGTTTGAATATCACACAGAAAGAGTTGATCAATGATGTTGAACTACAAAGCTGATCACTGAAGTCAAGAAACTAATCCAAATAGTACCAAGTGAACATGATGGAATAAATGGTACTACAATACAACTCAGCTCCCAACATATAAGATATCGTTGTAAAGAACTCCAACATATAAGGTGGATGGTATCAACTAGAAGAAACATGAGCAACTGACAAGTGAACCAAGACATTCTAATGAAAACCTAAGGTCTTCACTGACTTCTGTGGTACATTTCTACGTAATGGGAATAAATGATCTGAAGTTGACCATGTGAGAAATTGTTTGATTACCAGTCATTGGTGTATACCATTAACAGATGGAAGGCTACTAACTAAGAATGATGATGACAACCAAGGTACCCACTACAATCTAACAAATGCAAATAAATAAGCTATAGTCCAACACTTGGAAGCATCTATCAATCAGGAGACAATGATGTTTTCCCACTACCAATAGCGAAGGAATCTACCACTGATGACTGCAAACCCTAAGTTACTGACAAATGGACTCTAGATCTCATTCCCTATTGGCTTGAGGGGGCTTGATCCAGGTTCATAGTTAATTAGCCAAACAAATCCCTGTACTACTGGCCCTTTCAACAACAGCCCGCAGAGCGCAGATTGAGCTCTCACCTTAAGCAATATGGGGGGGTGTTGGAACCAAGTTTCCACACCCTTGAGATGTCTGAGGGTTCGATTTAGTCCAACTATGAATACCTTCACGCAGGTCACTTCATGCGTTGTCCTGATCTGTGAGACCTTCACGATCTATTATAATCGCCTTCGCGCAGCCCTAACCAGGGGCTGAGGTGATTCCGTGCTGCCCTAGCAACAATATACTCTACTTTCCTAAGTTACATTGCGTATCTTACTTATCTTCTCATAACAGTTAGTTATCTTCATATAGTAGATATTTTATCTTATATTCATTTTATCAACACATTCATATAAGTTTGTGCATCATCTAAACAATAGAAATGCAATTTATATATGATACATTCAATGCACAAAACAAGAAAACGATACACAGAAATGATGTAAAACTTCTCTATATTACTTCTCGAAAGGTTATAGACTCAACTTTCCCTTTGCACTCAGTTGCAGGGGTCCGTGCACTCCTTTGCATACTACTAGGACTTTGCGCACTCAGTAGTAGAGCCTTCTCCTACTCTACGGCCCAAAGACTCGACTCTACACTTAGATAAGACTCAATTCTCTATCTATTACTTCCCCTTATCTTTGTCTGGTCATTTACAACTTAGAGCCTCGCTCTATTTATACAATCCCATGGTCCATGGATCATGGGTAGATTTCTAAAGTCGACATTACATTACAAAAATGAGGGCAAAGAGCCCTATGACTCATTTACAATCTTCGCACTCTGTACCCACAAAATGCGGAGTCTTTACATTAGATTTAGTCAAAATCTGGGCTTTAAGCCCCAAAACTTGCCTTTGGGTATCCCGCGCCCAACAGGCCCCCAACACAAACATCGTGTCTCACCCTCGAGTCACTCTGTTAGTGTAGAGATCTTCGTATGGAGACCTACCAGCTCTGTCCAAACTGTTGCAATATCGACAATGCACTAAGCAGCTACCTACTGTATCTCCTACATGCACTGTTCAGAGACTGTTGTATCTGAATTGCTTCCTTGTATCTGCTCCCGTGTTCCCTACATTTTTTTATAGTCTCGCGCCTCCTTTCAACTACTTGGAGCTCTAAGACCATGCTTCGATGGGCTAGTGAGATAGCCAGGCCATCCTTGTATGGCTCCAACCAGTTGCCATTCACTCTTCCTGGGAAAGGTTCTCCATTTACCTTTACCAACTACACCGCGCCTCCATCTATGACTTCCTTAATAACATACAGTCCCAGCCAATGCATTTTGAATTTTCCCAAGAATTTATCAAACTTGCTATCATACAATAACACCAAATCATTCACCTTGAAGGTGTGCAACTTAATATGATGATCGTGCCAGGCCTTTTCACGCTGCTTTTGTACTTGTTGGTCAAAGCCAACCAGAAATCGTTCTTCCTCAAGTTCTTCCAACTGAACGAGTATTTCCTGCAAGGATTTATTGTCTGTCATACCTGTGAGCGTTGCTATGCGAAAACTAGGCACGATGTATTCCATCGACATTACAGCTTCCACTCCATAGACCAGCCGGAAAGGTGTTTGTCCCATCAGTTTCTTGCATGTCATCCTATAAGCCCATAACACTACAGGTACACGCATGTCCCAATCACTTTGCTGCGTGTTGCATACTTTGGTCAGTGTGGTCTCCAGTACTTTGTTAAATGCTTCTATTGTCTCATTTTCTTGTGGGTGATACAGTGTGCTTTGTTGATGATACACCTTAAACTCTTCTGTTAGTGCGCTGATCGTCTCATTTAGGAAATGTGTACCGCAGTCGCCCATAAAGACCTTTGGACATCCAAATCATGTCAATACGTGTTCAAACAAAAACTTCATGGCTGTGGCAGCTCTGTAATCTTTTATCGATTGTGCTTCTACCTAATGAGTCTGGTACTCTATTGCAGTGATAATATATCTTGTGCCTATTTTTCCTTGAGGTTTGATAGGTCCTATGAAGTTGATTTCCCACTTTTCAAAGGGCTACAACATCATTTTCAGATTCAAAGGCATCTCGTCCCTCCACGATGGTTTACCTGTTCTTTGAAATACACCATAGGCCTTTCAATGTGCTTTTGAATGATTATTAAGGGTTGGCCACCACAACCTTGCATGAAGAATATTCTGTGCAGTCACTCTCCCTACATAATGTCCTCCCGTAGCACCCCCATGCGTGTCCACAAGGATATGGCTTCTTTCAAATTTAGGTACATACCTTCGCAATATCTGATCATTGCCCATATTATATAGGTGCCCCCCAATGACAGAAAATCTGCCACATGCACCACTAGTTCCTTCTTCTGCTGGACGAAGTACTCTTTCGGTGCAATTCTAGTTGTAAGAAAGTGGATTATATCTTCAAAATGTCCATCCACTACACACATAGAAAATAGTTGTGTGTAAGGTAATCCTTCCTCCAGACTAGTAGGTTCCTCTCCTATCTCAATGCGCGACAGGTGATTTGGCCCTACATTCAATGGTCCAAGTTTCACAACAACTTCAAAATCATATTCTTGGAATAATAAAAGCCATATGCATATGCACCCCCCCAACATAGGGTCATTGACTAAGTATTTCAGCATGTAATGATCTATATACATTTTGAAGTGTCCCCTTACCAAGTAGTGTTGATATTTCTAGAGTGCATATGCCATAACCAATCCCTCGCATTCAGTGGTGGAATAGTTCTTTTCTGCTTTAGACAATCTACGACTCGTGAACACAATAGGGTGTTCCAAGCCCTCTCCACCATTGTGTGTTAGTATTTCTCCCAGCACTATACATGATGCATCAACATGGACATGAAACTCCTTGTCCCAGTTCGGGAAGACTAGGATTGACGCAATGACCATTTTTTCTTTCAATACATCCAGACTTTTCTTAGTCATCGTTCAATAGAACATGACATCTTTTTTCAACAGCTTTTCCATCGGTGCGGTGATCGAGGAATAGCTTTTGATGAACTTCCTATAGTACCTCGTATGTCGCAGGGTAGTGCGCAGCTGTTTCACACTTCTCGGCGCTTCTAAATTTAGATTCACTTATCCCATGGTGGAGCTTTGTCTCTATATACCAATTCATGGGTATAACATCTAAGGTATGATAGAATAGGTGCACCCACTTAGGTTGTGGCTTTTCTCCATAGACCTTTGTCCATTTGGCTAGGTGTGTGTGCAGATCATCCTATCCATCATACTTGTATGCTAGTCACATCTTAGGCTTCCCAAACCATGTGTGCATCATTCTCCTGCATTTGCACCAGTTCTTAAAGATCCCTTTGTGCGTACCCTCCACCTTGTGGGTGTAGCGCGTAGTACCCAATTAAAGGCCTCGAAACATTGCTTTTCTAACACCTCCCTTTCAAACTTATCTAGGAAAGTATCTACCTCACTTAACCCATCATAAGTAGGTAGATCCCTCAATTTTGCTAATATGCAGTGCAGCAATCTTGTCATCATATTACAGTTCAGCGTGGTTACCTCGTGTAACTAGTTCTGCTATCATTCTATCTACTCATCAGAATCTGATGTACAGGAGCTTTCGCACTCCCATGAGATCTGTCCATCCATAGTGGGATTTACCTAGTCTTGTTCTCGCATGGTTATTTTGTAGATGCAGTCCAAGTCATTGTCACTTTCATAGTCGTGCAATGGCTCTGTATAGCATGATCCTTTCGTAGGGTCCAAGGGTATAACTACGCATAGAGACTTCTTCTCAAAATCATCTTGCACTTCTTTAGATTAATCACCTTGTTCATGTAAGTTGCCCAATCAATTCCGAAGAGTGTAGGGTAGGGATTGTTGCCATCAACAATTTCTATTACTTCAAAGTCTTTTATAGTGCTCACTCCCTCAATATCCACATAGATTCCCCGCAATCGTCCCATGGGTATTATCTTTTGCTGGTTCACCATTCACAGCTGAATAGGAGAGCATTATAGCATAGGCCTCCCCATGCGCTCCCATATTTAGTTCAGTAGAACATTCCCAATCCTAAATCCAGAATTACTTGGTCCATCTCATATTCTCTAATCTACGTGGTTAGCCTCATTTCTCTCCCTATCCTAGTCTTGTGTTTTCCAATCTTCCAGACTACGTGCAGTTCTCCTGGTGCAGTCCAAGCACATCTATTGGTGGGTTCCTGCAATCCTTTTACAGCTTTACTGTCACGCAGTAGCTTCATGCATGTTTCCAAGAACGTCGTAAGAATAGATTGGTTAATGTCTGGCTCTAGTATACCTTTTTCTTTCTAAAGTGGAGGCAGTGAAGTTATTCTTAGCTTCCATGAAGGTTTCCTTAGCACATTCCAAATCAAACTCTTTTTATTTCGTTGGAGCCTTGCGAACCCAGGTACTATATTCGAGTTGTTTGGCTTTATCATCTCTTGTCACGATTCCACTTTGGAGCACAATGTTTACATTTAGATCTTCCTTGTGCGGCTCAGACCTCATCATCTGCAGGTTCTGAGTTGGGGGAGGTGGTAGCGTTCCCTTATCATGTATCCTAGCTATCAGCGTAGGACAATCTTCCATCTCATGATCAAACAAGGTACACCACAGACATAATGGGCACATTGGATTTGTACAGTCACGAGCATAATGTCCTAGTCCTCTGCAATTGTAGCATATCAGCTATCTGCGACCTCATCTAGGTCATCCTCCACCTCGGCCTCGTTTGTGCCCCTGAAATCCGGTTTGCGCCACTCCTGAATTTGGGTCTAGCGGCTGCATTTCAGCCTAAACTCTATAGGTGGGCATTATATAATGTGTCCAACCAATCTACAAAAATTACAAAACAACTATTGCAAATTCTATGTGTACTTCTGTAACAAATGGCAGTTGTTCGTAGCATGCTTTCCTCCTATTTGACAAATCGTGCACCACAAAGAAGGCGTCACGAGAGGTCCTGCTTGCGCTTCCGCCTTAACGGCATTGGTCCTCCTGTCATGAGGTTATTCATGAACATAGGGTAGTGGTCCTTATCATGACCTTGACCCTTGCATTTTATGCACCACACCTCTTTGCACACGTCTGGTAGGGCTGTCCTATCCTATTTCAGACTCTGCATCTCAAGGCACAAGCTTTTCAACTGCGCATGGATCTGTTGACCTCCCAAGTTAGGATCCTGCATCGGGGTTTCACGCAGCCCCATCACGATCTCCAAGGCCTATTCCTAAGTTGTTAGCCTCTGTTACGACAATGTATTCCTCAAATGTGGCCTTAGCGATGCTACAAACAATTCACGGTGTTGTCCATCTGTCAAAGTCATATTAGCTTGGTGAATCATACACTTCAGTCTTTGATCTAGCACCCAAGGAGTCTTGCCTAGTAGAACTGTAATCTCTTTCAAACCAATGATTGACTGTGCTTCTGACTTCAACCTACTAAATTCCTTGTTTAGTGCAATTTGGATATCTGTGATTCCCACATTTGGATTTTCATTAGAATGCTTAATATACCAAGTTAGCACATGATCCTATAAAGCGTTGACCAAATTTTCTTTCTTTATATTATCATCTGTAACTCCCTGCACTTCCCATACGGCTCTTATCATGAACCAAAATTGGTCTGGATCTTTATTTCCTACTCCCTTGAACACAAGAAACTTTATCGTGCTTTCCACATTAACTCGCGGTGGTGGTAGAGGTGGTACGGGAGAAGATGGAGGTGAACGCGGTGAAACTAGTGGTGGTGTGGGTGGGGGTGGTATGCGTGGAATCCTTTGCCTAATCAAATGGATTACACTTTGTGGCGAGACCACTACGAGCTCTTTCTCATCCCCTCACAGAGGTGAAATCAAAGGGCTATTCTCTGGTGCCTTACTTCCTTCATTTCTGTAGGTTTTTCCACTTCACGTAGCTCCGTACATCAAGGTAATTGCATAACCCTCTTTTCACACAATAGCATTTTAATCCAAGTATTCAGAGACTATACGTACTTACCTCACAATGCTTTGATAAAGCATCCCTTTACCTCACTATAGTTGACTGAAGTATCGACCGCAAACTCAATAATGAATTGTTCTATAATTTGATTGAGCCAGTGATGAATAATGCACGTAATCTTATCCTCTAATGCTTCCAATTTGCGCACCAACTCTAGGGTCCACATAATAGGATTGTCAAGTTTCCACTTTCGTTGGCTATCTACTAGCTTCGTGATCCACTCGTACAACTCAGTAGTGAAATATGCAAAAAATATTTCATGGATCTTTGTGTATAAGTAGTAGTTTAACCACTCTTCTTTTGTTAGTCGCGGATTCCTGTTCTCCTGCGCTGCGAACCTGTGAATTTTTCTCTCCAACCAACCTTCAATTTCCTTCTTAGTTGGATTCCAATGATACGACATCAGACATCTCTATGCAGATTCTGGTCCCAGAAAAGGCATCATTTGTTGGCTTGAGGGGGCCTAACCCATGTTTGGAGTTAATTAGCCAAATAAATCACTATACTACTGGCCCTTTTAGCAAAAGCCCGTGGAGCGTGAACTGAGGTCTCACCCGAAGCAGTATGGGGGGATGGTGGGACCAAGTTTCCACACCCTTGAGATGTCTGAGGGGTCGGTTTACTCCAACTATGAATACGTTCATGCAAGTCACTTCACACACTGTCCTGACCTCCGAGACCTTCGTGATCTATTATAATCACCTTTGTGCAGCCCTAACCAGGGGCTGAGGTGATTCCGCACTACCCTAGCAGCAATATGTGCTACTTCCCCAAGTTACACCACGTATCTTAGTTATATTCTTATAACAATCAATTATCTTCACGTAAACAGACACTTTATCATATATTCACTTTATCAACACATTCGTAGAAGTGTGCACATCATATAAACAATAGAAATGCAATTTATATCCAATACATTCAATGCACAAAAGAGGAAAAAGATACACAGAATTGATGTAAAACTTCTCTTTATTACTTCTCCAAAGGTTACAAACTCGACTCGCCCTACGCACTGAGTTGGAGGGGTCTACTCACTCAGCTGCAGACTACTAGGCCTCTGCGTACTCAACTACAAATCCTTCTCCTACTCTACTACCGAAAGAGTTGACTTTACACTTAGATAAGACTCAATTCTCATTCTATTACTTCCCCTTCTCTTTCTCCAGTGATTTACAACTTAGAGCCTCGCTCTATTTATACAATCCCATTGTCCACAGACCATGTGTAGATTTATAAGCCGAAATTACATTACAAAAATGAGGGCAGACAACCATATGACTCATTTACAATCTTCATGCTTCGTGCCCACAAAACATGAAGTATTTAGATCGGATTTGGTCAAAATCTGGGCTTTAAGCCCCAAAACTTGCCTTGGGGGATCCCGCACCCAACATTGCTAGAGAAATGAGCTGAAGTCGATGGGAAAAGATCTGGTAGAAGGAAGGCATTAAGGCATCTTTCATCAATCTAGCATGAGTGTAACCCATAGACCAATAATGTGGAAGGAATCAGATGAACAAAGATGTAGTAACCCAACCGAAGCACGATTTTGGCATACACAATATATGGCTAGTGCACGATATAAACCCTTTGAACCAACCAATAATGAAAGCTGACACAGAGGCGAGGAATCCACCAATAGGGTTAAATGGAAACCAAGAAATTGCATGAATCCCAATGTGTGTTAATGAAATTTGATGTCAAACACAACGGAAACCACTCAATCAAAGACCCATGATACTGATCAATGTTGATCACAAGGTGACCTATCAATAATGAAAATAGGGTTAGGGTGCAGCTCTAGATCTGTTGTGGAGTTGCCAATTCTATTGTTGGTGAGACCACCGTAGGGTCTTGGGTTGAGAACTCCAATAGAGCATAGGGCAAACCACAACAAGAAATTATCAAGAAATCAACCTAAATTCTTATTCTACTAAACTATGTAAGAGTGTCCTTACCCCGGAGTTCTATGTTTGAGTAGATCCTGCATGGTTCAAACCCTCAACTTCTCTTGATATCTTGAAACCTGAAAATTAATCAAATGAAACATATATAGTAGTAGAAATGTAAAGCATGTTCGTGATATTAAATTTAAATCATATAAATGAATCAACAATTATACATCAATGTAAGATTCATAAAGGAATTACAATATAAATAGATGCATAAACACATTTAATATCAGAAACTGGAAAACATTCCTTTACTAAAATTAGCTACTAGTAAAGTGGAGAAATATGACCCGAGTCCTTCTCCAAGTCCAAGTGGAACCGTCCTTTGGATTTGTCCTTTCCCGGCCTCAACAATCTTCCTCCATCACCAATACAAGAATATCTTCAAGGAAGATGAAGGATACCTCCAACAAGGAAACAAGGGTTTCCTGAAACTTTTGGGAGTGCAGGAGGCATAGGGATTTTGTCAGACTCAATTAGGGATAATCTCACTATAGGATAAATATCTCATCTCTTCTCCCCTAAGGCCTTCCCATGGAGGTTTATTTATACTTCTCCAAATTAGTTTTTTTTTTTTTGTTCAGCCGGAAAATAGTTCGTCCACAGGAAATAGAAGGTGAGTAATAGGTAAAACCTGTGAACTCCCCCCAAAATTAAGGAAATTTAATTTTTTAAGTGTTTTAACATATGTACATAGGTTGAATAAATGTTGACCCGTGTGTACACACTTTTATCACAGGGAGAAGTAGCGTATAAGGAATAAAACACTGTTTTTAGATTTTGGATCAAGTCTAGAAGGAAGGGTTTCCTTAGGCCATAAACATAGCATCATATCTACCAAGAGTGGAAGATGGTGCTATAACACCTATTGTGTGTCATGATTTGGCCATATTTTACCACATTAAACTCCTTAAATCCATTCTTGACCAACACAACCACTATGATGAAAAAAGTTATGAGATCAAGCCTGGATGGTATGAGCAGTGGATTGCACCCATCCCCATCCCATTTGTGGATCAAGGCAAGGAAAGACAATGCCTTAGGAAGAAAATAGGGGATTCAATAAGGGCGGTGAAAAAATAATAAGATTGAGGAATAAATTCTAGTAGATAATGACATGACGAGAGATAGAGAACATCTAGTGGATTGGATTGACTACTAGAGTGAAAGATAGAAGGAATAGTGTGGGATTTGAGGTTCAGTCTTGTGCTATATGAATTTCGAATCTCTAGACTATCTATCTATGCCAATGAGGTCAATTGAAAGCTTAGTGAATGACCAAATCAATGTGGTGCTTTCCATACAGGTTTTAAACCACTTGGTGCTTCTTGTATGGTGTATGTTTTTTAAACCGCTTGGATGGAGAAATATGAACCATTGTGGTGCTTGATGGAAGAGCTATTAAGCCACCTATATAGTGGACTACATACTCTTATAGTGATTTCTATGAAAATATAGTTGTGAAACCACTTACACAATGGATTCAATCTCTTGGAACTCAACAATGGAGAATATAGAATTTGAGTGAGGCCCTATGATTGAACTCGAAGAGTAAGTCAGTAATTTAGGTGTTTAATTCCAAAGCATTGTTGGTAAACAACCAATACAGTGAAATATGTCCCCTAGGTATGTAACCAAGCCTTTGGTGTGAATTTCCCTAAGAAAGCATCCCCTCAGACTTTGGATCTGGCTTAGGGGTAGTTATTTGTAAGAAAGTTGCCATGTTGCTAGCCTATGGTTGGGACGAGAGTTGAAGTCCCTCCTTTAGTTTCCAACCATATTTAAATGCATAGATAGGCATAATGTTTCTTATGAATATGTGAATTATGGTTTGTGATGTTCCTTCTTATGTCTATGACTGGTACATGACCTTATGTATTTATGTATGTAAATGAATGCTTGAGCTATGAATATCACTGGTACACTCATGACTAGAATGCTATCTTGTATGTCCATGATTATAATGCATGCCTTGATAGTGTTATCCAGCATTATGTCATGATAGTTGTGAGACATTTTGTGTTTATGTTGACTTACTTGATAGATATGGCTTATGAATACATAGCTCAATTTTTTTAGAGGATTTGGAAATTTTGGTAGGTGGATTGTGATTCTTCCCGTAGAGTTATGAAAATATGTATGTTTTCATCTAATTGATGTTCATACTTATGTGAATATCCTGCAAGAGGTGGTAGACTTGAATAGACTGATAATGAATCTCTTAGTGTGGTTCTATTGAAAAAATGTGAAGTTGGGTGTTGAGGCATTTCCCCCTTCTTTCATTAGAAACCAGTATATTTGGTGTTGTTGGAAGCCTCTTATTGGACATTAAATAGAATCTTTAGGTTTAGGACCTCAGGTCCTTGAGCCATAATACCGTGATTTTTTATGGTTCAATCAGTCACCCTTTATATTATAAAAAGTTCAAGTTTTGACGTATTGATTGGTCATTGGACTAGAAAAGTAGGGTGGTGCAACATATATAAATGTAGAGTCTAACAACATAAATGCCCAATATGATGGGCCTTATGCTAAGGGTTTGATATTGGTCTTTCGTTATTGGCCATTATTCAAATATTGTGTATGCATAAGAGGTATTGTAACACCAATGTGTTGATATTGGTCTTCGGCCATCATCCATTGGCCATAAAATGTATGCACTCAAGGATATATGTCGATTTGACGGTAGAATTTTGATGTTGAAGCCTCCAGGTGATGTGAATTAGGGTGATGTGGTCAAGATGACATGGCTGATATGTCATGGCTTAGGGTGACTTTACTCAGGGAGATTGGTCATCACCCATCATCATCACCTTTGTTCCTTACCACCTTGAAGTTCAGTCAGAAATATAACAACAGTCAATCTAGCCATGGTTCTAACCATGGAGCCTTATAGTATGAACATTTCCCACTATTGAACCTTTTCACTTGTTGAATTTGATAACAGGTAGTGTCGATAAAGTGTGAGTTGATTCGGTCATGCTTCTAGAGTACAACATTGACCATTACTCACCACCATAACTCTACACTTGATAACCTTTGTGAAATCGATGGTGATGAAGGTGAAAATGTTTTGGCTGTCGCTCTAATCTGACATGGAAAGTGATTCTAGGCCTCGCAATGATGGTGTGGTAGTGCCACAAGCCCTGGTGGATGCCATGTGGATGCCACATGGTGCCCAATGATGGTATGTCCTCTTTTAATATGTTAATGCTTCAAAACAACATAACTTTTATTTTGAGACTCAGTTTGAGGTAAATGTTATATCACCAAAAGTATCTTAGTGATTTGATCACAATGGTGGTATCATAATTGAATTCCACAAACTTTCAAAAATGAGGTTTTTTCTCACACCATCTTCATAATAGGCCTTGGAGATCGGGTTTAGAATGTAACACCTCCCATGGCCGGATAATCTCTTAATGGAGTGGAAGGGAGGATAGTTACAAGAAACATGATAAATAAGGAATGATATGCATCTTGTGAAGCAACTTTTAGCTCAAATTAAAAATAACTAAGATAATTACAACTAAAAAAATTAAACACCCACATTGAAACTACACTAGGGTTTAGACACTTCACCAATTCCTAAGCTCTTTCACCCCTCCGAAAAGAAAATAGAAATTTTATTTCACCCGTTCTAAAATAATAGGCAATTTTTTTTTTCAACATAAATTATGAATTGCTATATACCGATATTGAGAGCTATCTCTTTGTATTTCCTATAAATTTTCTTTAAGAATTTAAAATATTCAATACAATTCCATATAGAAATTGAAAATAGTTAAACGTGTTTTAAGGGGTGTATGTCACATTATTATTTTATAAATTAAGGTTGATTGCTAGTCATGATAAACCATGAAAATGGGAAGTAGGTGCCTTGTCCAAAATATTTAAATATGCTTTATTTGCATAAAACTTTATAAAATATGACTATGACATGTAATTTCTACTTCTAAATATTTAACTACTTTACTTTCCCTATTTATATATGAGACTTTGTTATGAACATTGGATACTTTCCTTTTATTAAGCTCTCTACCAGACACAAAATCATTATATGAGGCTTTGTTCTAGACACTAGATAATTCTCTACCAAACACTGGAATGTTTGACTAGTTTAACTTCATTTCAATGTGCATAAGTGAAAACAATAAAAGTACCTACATTGTTCCAAAGTAGCAGAAAAGGATAAAGAAAGCATCCAACATAAATTAGTCAAA
>APFE030344176.1:2891-28588 GCA_000404065.3 Pinus taeda | reverse complement strand
TAAAATTTTAAAATAATAATAAAGATGTAATAATATTAAAAGAATAAGGGTATATAGCATTGTAATTTTTTCAAATTTGAATTTAATGATTTAAGTGGGTAGGGAATTATGCATGGAGTATGCTTTAAATATTTTTTTTTTGAATTGCAACAATTTGTATTACTATTGAAAAAAGAGATTACACATGAGGTACCATCTATATCCAAATGGCTCTAAAAGTGAATAACAAAAACATAGAGGATCGTAGAGAATTTCGTTGAACTACACTCCACATTACAAACCAAATCTAAATACCAAGCTTCCAGGAGCCGAGAGAAATGGAGACATATGAACGAAAACCAAACTCTAGGCAGTACATAGTCCTTGATGGCTAAAGGATTGTAGTTACAATGTCAATTTAGGGTTCAATCCATCTAGTAAATTAGGCTAGATGATCAGCTAAGACCTTATCATGCTTTGACCATGTTGTGCTATACAAAAACCCCCCATTTCAAATTTTTAATCTTAGTCTAAAGATTCTAAATAAGAAATAAGTCCCCTTTAGGATATAGAAAGCAATAAAACTTTTTGAGTAAAAATAGATTTTCAATACTTTTTGTATAAAGGTTTCTTTATGAGTGTTTGGAATTGCTCATCGCAAATTGTAATTTCTTAAGACCAATGAACATCCATTTATAAACATGCAATGTGATATAATTACCGCATTTCACATATCATTAATCTTAAGGAAAAAGTTATGGCATTTTGTTGAAACCTTGCGATGTGATAAGGCTATCGCATATCGCATATCACCAATCCATAGGAAAAAATTTAAACCTCTCCATTCAAACTTTGCGATGTGATATAACTATTGTGATCACATACTGCATATCGTGCTCTCAATAGAAGCAAGTAATATATACTATGAATACTCATGATATAGTGTTAAATCAATTGTAAAGGAAAACATGATTTACGAAGGAAAAACATGATTTTCCAAGTTTGAAAATGAAACCGCCAACTCTACATGCCAGCTCATCACTAATCACAATCGTAACAATACAAAGAATTCTTTCAAACATAGTTCTTGTAACTCTCAATTTGCGATATGTGATGGCTCTACAAGTATGAAAATAATACAATTGCTAATCACAAAATCACAAAGTTATAGCACCTGTTCTAAAAGGACCGTTGGAAAACTTGCGATGCGATATATATTAATTCAGCATTAAAGTTTCACGTCATGAGGATATGATAAAGCACTAAGAGGCAGTTATGGTTACAATCCTTTAAGGATCTCATCCTTTCTAACTATGTACAATATGAGATCTTTTGCATCTAATGTGCATACACTAATTTTGGTCTGTAATTAGTTGTATTGGTTACTCTCAATGTTTTTTGCCTATCATGCTCCTGTTTCTCATTTTGTAGTGTAAATCTAGAATCACATAGTCATTCAAGATGTCTAAGAAAGCTCGAAAGACAAAGGCTCCACTTACAGTGGAAGAAGGAAAAGGAAAATTGGTGTTAATCTCAAATAGTACCTATCAAGGCTTTGGTAAGATCTCGTGGGAAGGCATATATGCTTTGCTTGAAAATGAAAATCCGAATGAGATAGAAGAAGAAGAAATAGCTGATGGAACTGATGAATCAGAAAACATGTTGAACGATTTGGACAACTCTTTCCTCCATCGAATAGCATCCCGTGCAAAGGTTTTACCGTATAAGATATGGTAATATGGGTAATCGAAAGCATTAACATAACAGACAGATCTTTCTTCACAGCTGATGGAAGGATGTTCAGATCCTTCAAACCTGAATACGTCAAGAGAATGTATCACTTGCCAAATCCCCAGCGACACTACAACAAATCATTACTGGAAGCTTTCAACAAGGAGAATCAGATTGAATCAAACCCTATCAACCAATGGAGACACTTTCCTAACAAGCACAAACATGAATCATCAGGTATGTATTTTGTGGACTCCTTAGCATCTCCATATTGTTATGTTGTTGCTATGATGTTTAGACTGTTTGGAGGCCCTGATTTTGCTAGATTTTCCATTAAAATGGTTCCATTGATAGAAGCAGTGATAAACTCCTTTGTGATGGATTGGGCAACTATCCTATCGGATAAAATGGCTAGTCAAATACTGGATTATAGAAAGAACAGACATGTCACTACCCGAGTTGTGCCCCCATTCTATATGAGTGCTTACATAGTTGACACAATTTTTTTTAATTTTGACTTTCCCATATTAGGTTGGAAATGGAATGTTCAGGATCCAAACCCCATTCATATTTACCATAAATACTTATGGAAGTCTGAATACAATAATCATTTATACAGGATTTGCCATGGTTTCATCCTACCCTTCCATCAAGCTAACTTTAATAAATCTTCTCCTCGGCTGTCTGATGAGGCTAGCATTGATCTAACCTCAATCGACAGTTGGTTCGGGGAAGAGAAATTCATCTATGTTAGGGTTTTTTACAGCATTACAGATCCTCATGTCCTTCCACTTTACATTCTAGATAAGCTATTAGCCAGGGAAGTAGCCTACCAGATAGTATAAAAGGGGATGTCTAGAAATCTTAAAGAATCCAAGAAACAGTTGTGGCCTCCCTTTCATCTTTGCTACAACACCTACTCATTGCATGATTTTAAACATGCCGAGAAATAAGCAAACAAGACAAAGGATTTG
Source organism: Pinus taeda (assembly GCA_000404065.3). Lineage (NCBI taxonomy): Eukaryota > Viridiplantae > Streptophyta > Pinopsida > Pinales > Pinaceae > Pinus > Pinus taeda. The sequence goes on along the minus strand of APFE030344176.1, from coordinate 25,904 downwards.
AGTCTAGGTTGCTTTCAATTTCACCACTTAGATGAAATTTAATAAATTCATGCATAAGGAAGATGAGTTTGATGTCTTATTTGCTTTAGTAGAGTTATTCTCAATAGTAAGTCATCTGGAAAAATTCAAATTGGGTGCTGATAAAATGGACAAATTCATTGAATATAAGACATAGGGGTTATTGATAGTACCTCTGGATTTATTGAATACTACACCAATCATTCAGCAAGAAGAGCACATCGGAGAGCAGGTTATAGAAAAGATTTCTGGAGAAGTTGAAACAAGTGATAAGGCCATTGAACCACTAAGAACTGATGTTCACATTGATCCTATATTGATTAAAGAATGGGAGCAATTTGATCAACAGATCAAAAGTTAGAATGATCCTCAAAACATTATCACATCAGCGCATCCTGGAAGACAACGGCCTAGTATTCCGGATATTGTGATTGAAGAGACACCCAACAAAGACAAAGTGGAAAAAGAGATAGAAATAATCCCTGAAAATCCTTCAGGAGAGATTACATTGAACATTGATGAAATTCCACCCTTGGATGTGTTTTACAGCCCAAAACATAGGGCTATAGTTAAAAGGAAGAAGAAAAAGAGGAAAGTAGACCAAACATCATCCACATCTCTTCAATCTGAATTTATGAATGTCATATGGAAAGATTCAGAGTTCAATCCTTTTGAGGATTTGACCAAGTTATCTCAATTTGTGGGGGCATACACAACTGCTACAATTGATAAAGCAACTTAAGTTAATCAATTGATTAAAGAAAAGGATCAAAAGATTAATCAACTTGAAGAATAGTCGGCAGTAGAGCATCAAAAGATTAATTAGCTTGAGGAACAGTTAACGGTAGAGAAATAGAAGAGTGAGTAGCTTAAAGAACAATTAGACCTGGAAAAACATAAAATTGACCAGCAAGCCATTCAAAGACAACAACAGCTGTCTCAAGAGCTCGAACGGCTTAAATTGACACATCAAAAAGAGATTAAATCTAAAGAAGAGAAAATCACACACTTACAACTCTCTATAGAACAATTCAAAGATTATCCCAAGGCTCAAGAGTTTAAGAAGGAAGCCTTAGAGGCAAATAAGGCTTTATCTCAACCGCTGAATCTACTCTACTAGAAAATATCTCTTATTGATCCATTATGCATCACAATGACATCACTGATTGACCAAGTCGTCAATACCAGGTTAGAATTTGAAGAGGTGGATGATAAAGCCATAGATTATCTATCCTAGCAAAGCACAGAAGATGGAAGGGCTACTAAATTACCTAAAATTGAAGAGTCTCATAAAGAGATATTGTTTTCAGAATGGGATACACAGTTGATAAAAGCAGAAAGAGCTACCTCCAGTGCCAGGGCTATAATTAATAATGTTATTGAGCTTCTAAATGATAACTTATATGGCGCCAATTTAATTTTTTATTGTTCCCCAGGAAATCTTCCAAAGGCGAAAGTTTTAGAGAAGCAATGAAAGCAAGATTTGGACACCAAGGAGGAGTAGCTCAACAGAGTACAAAGTCTTAACTGGGATGTGTATTGGTCCCTTGTGGTCAAGGCAGACAGCTAACATATGACTATCAAGTGCCTTTTTGATGTCGTTGATCACATGATGCTCGAGCTCTCAGATGCCACATAGACAGGACAGTTACACTCCAGGATGATTCATCCTCTAGAAATCCAAACCATGCTTTCGATTTTTCGGTTGAAGATACAAGAGAAAACATAGATGTGATGAATCTCTTCAAAGTTTATCGCGGTTCTATTTTTGAGATTCAAATCCCTTATTTTGATGAAGGCAGTTCCAACAACTCTCAACAATTTTTATGGACAATTTGTTTTTAATTTTACTATAAAGACCATTTCATGTCATTTTTGAAAGGGTCCTCAATTTGTATAAAACTAGACTTGAGAAGTTTTCACTTCTGCACTTCTTAATTTATTTTTATAAGTCGTGGATCAAGGTTCAGACTTGTTGTGAAAGAGCTCCATAAAGACTTGCATTTTTGTATCTTCTTGGAGTTTTCAAAATAAGAAGATTTAACCAGATTGTTACTTGCATAACGAGCCTCAAATTCATATAATACTTCTATCATTTTTCTTTTTGTCTTGTTTTATGTAATTAACATTCCATTGATTTGTTATTGTTGATATATTCTCATGTTTCAAACAACTCTGTATTATCTCATTTTTGAATGATCTAGAATTGTTATATTGTATACATATGTCAGAGATAAATATTAGTATGTTATGCGATATGTTTTCGCATTACTTTGTTTAATTTCTTATTCAAAGTAATCATCATTTAAATACATCTTTCTGTAGATAAGTGAATAATCTATATTATCATTTTTCTGCTAGGAATCATCAATAATCACATTATTATGAGATCACCGGGGTTATATAGATATATTTGTATATTTTAGAGCTTATAAATTAAACCGCCTATCATCTTTTTATACATTTAAAACACCCATTCATCAAATCATACATTATTTGGAAACTGGTCCCATAATATTCTGTCAGAGCCACCATACCAAACGGAGAAGGAGTTGCACTAAGGTCCAGACTGGGTGGTTATCCCCCAATGTTGGTGCCACGATTTTAGAGGCATCAACATTTTTGGTGCTAGAAGGAGGGCATGACTATGAATGGTGAGTAAGTATAAATCTACATGCCATTCTAAGAGTAAAAATCCCTCACCATCACCTCCAACTTCTTCTTTGCATTCTAAATATCCTATTCCTAAGTGAGAAGTTGAAAAAAAAAACAAAACCCACTGCTGAAACCCTAAACAAGCCAGACAGTTCTTCTCCTGAACCTCCTGAAGTACAATCTTTGATTCATAAACTCCAGGGGATTTCAATATCCCAAGAAGATTCTAAGTTATCCCAAGGGAGTGTTACTTCCCAATATATCCCATCCTATCCACTTACTAGGGCAAAGAGTGAAAAGCTTGGCATTCCACCAGTTGAATTCCATCTACCAAGTCAAAAAAGAGCTAGAAAGACACCATCAAAATCTAACAGTGAGACTTTGTCATCATCATCATCCATTCCATCCACACCATTGCAAGGACATACATCCATTTCCCAACTTTAGATCATAGTCCAAATAGGTACAGGAGCTTCAACATCCTCTACCCAATCACTCTCAATTGCTTTATCACCCTCTTCAACTAATAGCTCAACAATGGCACATAATCAACCTCAACCAAGGCCATGGACAAACCCATGAGCTGTCAGAATGCCTGCACCTTTGACCCAATTAGTAATACATCCTGAAAAATGGCTACCTAAATTTAATCTTGACAATGGCCTGTTAGCAGAAGAACATATAAACAATTTCTGTTATCGATTAACTTAAATGGATTAACGGAAGAAGATGTTGTTGTTAGACTATTTCCATACACTCTACAAGGAGCAGCAAGATCATGGTACTTTTCATTACCACCAGGTTCTATCAATAGCTAGGATGCTTTCCAAGAGAAATTTCTAACTAAGTTTGGAGATGATAGGTCTACAACAACTTTGGTTAATGACCTCTCCAACCTGAAAGCCGAATCAAAAGATGTCATTAAGGACTTCAACTCACGCTTCAATAAGTTGTTGAATAAAAAACCTACGACATCCAAGCCTAGTGAGGAGGTCTAAAATGAATGGTACATTTATTCTCTGCCTTCAAACATAGCCATCTTCGTTGATAGGGCTGCCAAACCAACGTTAACAGAAAATATGAAGGAAGAAATACATATTGAAAAACGTATCCTTGCTTTGGAAAAGAAAAACGATCTAGAAGAAAGGAAATCCAAGAAAGTTACCTTTAGAGATGATTCAAAGAAGAAAGCAACCAAGAATCCATATGATATGGAAGGCTTACAAAAATTCCTTAAAACTATGTCTAATGAAATGGTTAAAATTAAAAATGTGGTAGCTGAAACTTCTTTGAAAAGACCATTTAGGATATTTAAAAAAAATCAACCAATGGATCCTAAACCACTTGATGTTATATCTAATGTAGAGTCTGACCTGGATGATGATGATGAAGAAGATACAGTTTTATTAGTTGAAGAAATGGAAGAAGATGAAAGAGTTGAATGTCATGGAATGTGGGACTTTCCTACCCAACTCTGATAATGAAAGTGAATAGGAATCTCTGCTAGTAAACACAAGAAGTAAAATTATAGTAGAGCCTAATCAAGCAAATCAAAAGAAGAAAAACTCAAATCCTATTACTAAAGAGAAGGTTCCTGCAAAGAAAGCTCCAGTTGCATCTCCTCAACCATCTTCGTCCAACCCTCCCTCATCATATAAAACACTAGTAGTTTAAGAATCCATGGATTATAACATAGTGGAAGATATGAAGAAGACTCGAGCAAATATTTCTCTGCATGAACTTAGCATGCTCAAGCATCAACAAAAGTTGCTTCTTAAGGAATTAAATGCAGTACCTTCTTCTCCTCTTCCAATTAGTGTATTATCAAAACCTGCTAGAGGATCAGGTAAGCCACCATATGATAAGGTGGATGCTACCGATGCCATTTTAATTGGGGATAGATCAAATTCTCATACTCCTTTTCTCTGAATTGTGAGATCTACAATAGAAATTTGCAAAATTCTGATTCAGGGCCTTCATCAAACATAATGCCAACATCAGTTTTCTCCAAGTTAAATATTGAACCCTAGAAGTGTGCAGTTCATATTGTCCAATTAGATCGAACTAAGGTTCAAGTTTTACGAGAAATAAATTTAGTTACTATCATATTATCTACTGATCCCAGGGTTGTCGAAAGAATTGATATATTAATTACTCACATCCTTGAGTTTTATGGTTTGATCCTTAGCAGAGATTGGTTTGAAAAACTTCATGGCTATATTTCAACTGATTAGTCTCACATGTGGCTTCCCTATAATGGTAGACCAAATAAAATTAGAATTGATTGTGAAAAACATTTGACTCACATAGTAACTGAGTTTGTAGAAGAAAATCAACCCGTATACTTCAATAATAACATTATTGGAAACTATTCGGCTGAATCATTGTTTTGGGAATTTCAATGCTCAGCAATCTCCTTTTCTTGTTAATAGTGTCATATCACAAATCTAAAATTTCTCCCGTACCAATACTTCTAAGTGCGTTAGTGTTATAGATGAACTTGTACATAAACCTATAAATAAGCCTTTATTCTGGTCTTTGTATTTTGATGGATCTAAATCTAATGATGGTGCAGGAGCAGGATGTATTTTAGTCAGTCCTAAAGGAGAAAAAATGATGTTATCATGTAGATTAGAATTTGAGTGTACCAACAATACTGCAGAATATGAAGCATTGATTCAACGTCTCTATAAAGTAATAAGCCTGCATATCCAATATCTGAAAGTATTTGGTGATTCTAAAATTGTGATTAAACAAGTGAGAAATATTATCCATTGTCTTTCAGGGAATCTGAAACATTATCAGTCACTTGTTCGAGATCTCATAACTCATTTTCTGGCATTTGATATTTCTCCTATTCCTAGATCAAAGAATGCAACAACAGATCTCCCGGCTAATGTTGCTTCTATATTCCTTCCATCCAAGGATTATAGTCCAGATAGATTTTCTATTGAAATAATTTTTTATCCATCTGTCCCAGATAATGTCACCAATTGGCGTATGTTCAATCATGATGAGGATATCTTAAATTTCTTGACATCTGAAGGATCTTATGACAATCAAATTATCAATGAATTTGATCATGATCTTCAATTAAAGCAGAGACTCAATGAAAATCCTATTCCTAAATTTGTGGTCAAGCTAGAAGATCTTTATGATATTAAAGATAGATTCAAAAAGGTTTCTAATGCAAAACTTCAAAGTTCAACTTTAAGGTTTGAATTAGTAAATCTCGACACTGATGCCAAACTGCAAAATGTCAATCTAGGACTTGGACTTTCATTAAATGAAAGATTTGCTTTCATCAGTTTATTGAAAAAATACAAAAATGTTTTTGCTTGGAATTATGAAGATCTGAAAACTTATGATACCTCTATCATCCAACACACAATTCCATTGATCTCTGATGAGAAACCTATACAACAAAAACTAAGGAAAATTCACCCAAATCTTAAAAATCAAATCAAAGCAGAGTTGAATAAACTCCTTAAAGCCAAAATAATCTTTCTTATCATACATTCTAAATGGGTCTGAAATTTAGTACCTATGAGGAAGAAGAATTGTGACATTAGGATTTGCATAGATTTTAGGAACTCAACAAAGCATGTCAAAGATAATTTCCCATTACCAACAATGGAGCAGATACTTCAATCAGTAGCTGGCTCAGAGTTAATGTCTTTTCTTAATGGTTTTTCAGGATACAATTAGATCCTAGTACGTCCAGACAATAGATTAAAGACTACATTCAGAACCAAATGGGGAACATATGCTTATCAGAAAATGCCTTTTGGTTTGATAAATGTCGGAGCTACTTTCCAATGAGCCATGGATATAGCCTTCAAAGGTTTGACCAATAGGACGATCATTGTTTACTTAGATGACATAACTATCTATTCTAAGAAAAAGAGCAATCATCTACATGATTTAAAGCAAATCTTTGAACGTTGCAAAAAATATGGGATTTCCTTAAATCCCAAGAAATCATTCTTTGCTTTTAATGAAGGTAAACTTTTAGGGTTTATTGTATCGAAAAATGGCATATAAATTGATCTTGATAGGATAAAAGAAATTTATGATATCCCTTTTCCACATAATAATAAATCTATGCAATCATTTTTAGGACATAGAAATTTTGTGAAAAGATTTGTTCCTAATTTTTCTCATATTGTTTTACCCTTGCAATCCATGATTAAGAAAAATTCAGTCTTCAAATGCGGACATAACGAAAAAGAGGCTTTTGACTTTATCAAACAAGTGATCATTAATGCTCCTGCGTTGAATACTCCGAATTTCTCTAGTCATTTTATTTTTTATGCTTTGGCAACTGAAACATCTTATGCTGCTATTTTAACACAAATCAATGATTAACAAGTAGAAGAACCCATATTTTTATTTAGTTATAATTTGCAGGGTGCTGAGCTTAATTAATTATTCCGAAGTTGAGAAACAAGCCTTTGTTGTGTTTAAGTTTGTTAAACATTTTAGACCTTTCCTCTTAAAAACACATACAAAAGTGATAGTCCCATTTTATCCAGTGAGGCAATTTCTAATTCAAAGAGAAGTAGGAGAGAGAAGAGCTAATTGGGTAAGAGATTTACAAGAATATGACATTGACATTAAACCAGCGAAAATTCTTATAGGGAAAGGTTTTTGCAGATTATTCACAGGAGCTTCCAATATACCAAATCATGAAGATTCAGATAGTACTGCACAAGTAAATGAGATAAGTATCATTGACTCTGAATCTCAATATGCTAATCTAATCTTTTATTTAAAAAATGGATATGCTCCCCCTGAATTCAGTTACAAAAGAAAATGTGTTTTAAGGTTAAAAGCCAAACACTTCGAAATCCTTGATAATGTGTTATTCATGTGCAACTATGATTCAGTTTTATTAAGATGCCTTGAAAAAATTAAAGCACAAACGGTTTTGCAAGAACTACATGATGGCCCAGCAGGTGCACATTCTGGAGGAAACACTACAATCCACAAAATAATACATGCTAGATATTATTGGTCGATTTTGTTCAAAGATGCCAATGAATATGTGAGGAAATGTAAGATATGCCAAACTGCTAACAGGAGACAAAGGAAACTATCTTTTCCTTTACAACTAGTTAACATTGAGAAAACATTTGAACAGTGGGGCTTGATATTATAGGAGAGATCGTTCCAGATTCTTCCAAGCAACACAAATACATTCTCATAGCCATAGACTACTTCACAAAGTTGGTAGAAGAAATTCCACAAAAGGTAGTCAATTCTAATGCGATTATCGAATTTATTGTTCAATTCATCATTACAAGGTTTGGTTTACCTAACACGCTTATCTTTGACAATGCATCTTATTTTTCTGGAAATAGTATAGTTGAATTTTCTCTTAAGAGAGATTTTAAGTTAAAATACTCTGAAAATTACTATCCTCAAAGAAATGGCTTAGCAGAGTCAACTAACAAAAATCTCATCAAGATTATTAAAAGAACTATTGATCAAAACCAAAAGAATTGGCATAAATATTTAATAGTTGCATTATGGGTAGATCGTATAACTCAGAAGGCCTCAATAGGTACTTCTCCTTTTAACTTAGTGTATTGGAAAGAAGTTGTAATTACACCAAATTTAGCCCTCCCATCTCTAGCCCTAGTACAATTCATTGAAGAAACTCCTTCTTCCTCTATTCAATTAAGGTTTCATCAAATTCTTAAATTGGATGAGGAAAGAGAAAAGGCCAAAATTACTCATGCTAAACATTAGCAAGTCGTTACGTCTTCTTTTGATGCAAGTTAATCCGGCTCAAAAACGTTATAGATTGGTGATCTTGTTTTAAAATGGGACAAATCACATGAAGAAAAAGGCAAGCATACCAAATTTCAAAACATGTGCCTTGGGCCATTTCAGATTGTTGAAAAGATAGGTTCATCAACACTTTTACTACAACATTTATCAGGAAAGAGAGATTATATTCCTGTGAATGAACTTATCCTAAATAAATTCTTTCCCTAAGGAGGTAACTCCTTCTTATCTATACATATTTTTTATGCAAATTTTGTTTCCTTTTAAAAATAATGTTGTAAATAATAATCATTGGCTTTTTACTATTTTGAAAAGCTCTTTGAAGGAATATTGTGAATACTTTCTTTTAAAAAGTAGAAACTTTCAAGGAAATGATTACATTTTTTGAAAGTAGATTAAAAAACATGAAACTCTGAAATCCTCTTTAAATTTGTGAAATCTTTCAAACCTTGAAAACACAGTAAATCATTTTTAGTGTTAATAGTTGAGAAATGTTATTTATAGAAAGGCAAAGACTTTCTCCAACTAAGCATATACAACTCTATAATTTTCATCCATAAACTCTTAAAGAGTCAAGCATTCACACCATCCACTAGGTTTATGATTTTTTAGAGTGTAATTCTAAAATATATCTGATTTAAAAGATAAGAGGTCTCATTACGAGCCTGCTTACCATGATCATAGGGAACTAATTAAGCTGGCATCACTAATACTACATATCAAAATAGGGTAATGGCTTATAATCAAAAGACAAGGGGTCTCATCACAAGCCAGCTTGTTCAGTTTAATTACAACCAGTGAATGACATTGTCATCTTCTAGCTACCAAGCCAAGGCAATGACTTTTAATCAAATAAAATAAATAAATAAATATATATATAATATTATATATATATATATATTTCTAAATTTATCTTTAAAAGATTATACTCCAGATGGATGGGAAAATGAATAATTGATGGTTAAATGGTAACCCTGTCGATACTATAGATGTTTGTTGGCAACATTGGTACTACCTATGACAAAAGAGTAAATTTATAAGCTAAGTTGGAGGAGCCCCCTACTTTATCTTTAACAACCAATCAAAGCTTGAAGAAACCAAAAAATGTTTTTATTTATGATAAGGGTTTGTAAAAGAAATTGCAAAATTCATATCTGTATTTTATTCTGAGTAAAAATTTCTATATAACAAATTCCAAGATAGTTCCCTTTTCCTCATTTGATTCTACTTAAGAAAGTGTTAGAAATTTTATTATTTTATTCATAGATAAATGTTTCTTCCAGTGAATCGCCAATTGTTGTTCTATACAAAAACCCCCCCATTTCAAATTTTTAATCTTAGTCTAAAGATGCTAAATAAGAAATAGGTCCCCTTTAGGATATAAAAAGAAATAAAACTTTTTGAGTAAAAATAGATTTTCCATACTTTTCATATAAAATTTTCTTTATGAGTGTTTGGAACCGCTCATCACAAATTGCAATTGCTTAAGACTAATGAACATCCATTTATAAACATGCGATGTGATATAACTATCGAATTTCGCATATCGTTAATCCTAAGGAATAAGTTATGGCATTTTGTTGAAACCTTGAGATGCGATAAGGCTATTGCATATCACATATCACCAATCCATAAGAAAACATTGAAACCACTCCGTTCAAACTTTGCGATGTGATATAATTATCGTGATCGCATATTTCATATCTTGCTCCCAATATAAGCAAGTAATATATACTATGAAGACTTGTGATATAGTGTTAAATCAATTATAAAGGAAAACGATTTACAAAGGAAAAACATGATTTTCCAAGTTTGAAAAGAAACCTACCAACTCTACATGCCAGCTCATCACTCATCGCAATCGCAACAATACAAATAATTCTTTTCAACATAGCACTTGTAACTCTCGATTTGTGATATGAGATGGCTCTACAAGTATTAAAATAATACAATCGCTAATCGCAAAATCACAGAGTTATGGCACGTTCTAAAAGGACAGTTGGAAAACTTGCGATGCGATATATACTAGTTTGGCATTAAAATTTCACGTCATGAGGATATGGTAAAGCATTAAGAGGTAGTTATGGTTACAATCCATTAAGGATTTCATCCTTTGTGACTATGTACAATATAAGATCTTTTGCATCTAATGCTCATACACTAATTTTAGTTTGTAATTAGTTGTATTGGTTTCTCTCAAAGTTTTTCACCTTCACGCTCCTCTTTCTCATTTTGTAGTGTCAATCTAGAATCATGCAGTCAGTAAAGATGTCTAACAAAGCTCGAAAGACAAAGGCTCCCTTTACAATGGAGGAAGGACAAGGAAAAGTGGTTTCAATCTCAGATACTACCCGTCAAGGCTTTGGTAAGATCTCATGGGAAGCCTATATGCTTTGCTTGAAAATGAAAATTTGAAGGAGATAGAAGAATAAGCAACATCTAATGGAACTGATGAATCAGAAAACATGCTCAATTATTTGGCCAGCTGTTTCCTCCATCGAATAGTGTCCCGTGCAAAGGTTTTACCATATAATGATATGGTAAGATGGGTAATCGAGAGCATTAACATAATGGATAGAGATTTCTTCAAAGCTGATGGAAGGATGTTTGGATCCTTCAAACTTGAAGACGTCAAGAGAATGTATCACTTTCTAGATCCCCAACGACACTACAATAAATCACTCGTGGAAGCTTTCTTTAAGGAGAATCAGATTGAATCAAACCCTATCAAGAAATGGAGACACTTTCCTAACAAGCACAAACATGAATCGTCTGGTATGTATTATGTGGACTCTGTAGTGTCTCCATATTGTTATGTTGCTGCTATGACATGTAGACTCTTTGGAAGCCCTGATTCTGCTAGATTTTCTATTGAAATGGTTCGATTGATAGAAGCAGCAATAAACTCCTTTGTGATGGATTGGAAAACTATCTTGTTAGATAAAATGGCTAGTCAAATACTGGATTATAGAAAGAACAGATATGTCACTACCCGAGTTGTGCCCCCTTTCTATATGAGTGCTTACATAGTTGAAGCAATTTGTTTTAATTCCGACTTTCCCATCTTAGGTTGGAAATGGATTGTTCAAGATCCAACCCCCATTCATATTTACCATAAATACCTATGGAAATCTGAATACAAGAACCATTTATACAGGATTTGCCATGGTTTCATCATACCCGTCCATCAAGCTATCTTTAATAAGCCTGCTTCTCACCTGTCTAACGAGGCTAGCATTGATTTATCCTCAATCGGCAATTGGTTCGGGGAAGAGACATTCACCTATGTTAGGGTTTCTGGCAGCATTACAGATCCTCATGTCCTTCCACTTTACATTCCAGATAAGCTATTAGTTAGGGAAGTAGCCTACTAGATAGCAGAAAAAGGGATGTCTAGAAATCTTAAAGACACCAAGAAATAGTTGTGGCCTCCCTTTCCTCTTTGTTGCAGCACCTACTCATTGCATGATTTTAAACATGCCGAGAAAGAACCAAACAAGACAAAGGATCTGAGTCTAGCTGTTATCCCTAAAAGAAAATATGACCCAAATAAGGTTTCTTTCAATTTCACCACTTAGATGAAAGTTCATAAATTCATGCATGAGGAAGATGATTTTGATGACTTATTTGCTTCAGCAGAGTTATTCTCAACAGTAAGTCGTCTAGAAAAATTCAAATTGGGTGCTGGGAAAATGGAAAAATTCATTGAATATAGGACACAAAAGTTATTGACAATACCTCTGGATTTACTAAATACTACACCAATTATTCAGCAAGCAGAGCACAGTGGAGAGCAGGTTATAGAAAAGATTTCTGGAGAAGTTGAAAAAAGTGATAAGGCCAGTGAACCACTAAGAAATGATGTTCACATTGATCCCATATTGATTAGAGAATGGAAGAAATTTGATCAACAGATCAAAAGTCAGAATGATCCTCAAAACATTATCACATCGGCATCTCCCAGAACACAACGACCCATTGTTCCTGATATTGTGATTGAAGAGACACCCAACAAAGACAAAGCAAAAAAAGAGATACAAATAATCTCTCAAAATCCTTCAGGAGATATTACATTCAACATTGAGGAAACTCCACCCTTTGATGTGTTTTACAGCCCAAAACATAGGGTTGTAGTCAAAAGGAAGAGGAAAAAGAGGAAAATAGACCAAACATCATCCAAAACTCCTCAATTTGAATTTATGAATGTCATATGGAAATATTTAGAGGTCAATCCTTTTGAGCATTTGACCAAGTTATCTAAATCTGCAAGGGCATACACAACTGCTTCAATTGAGAAAGCAACTAAAGTTAATTAATTGATCAAAGAGAAGGATCAAAATATTAATCAGATTGAAGAATAGTTGGCAATAGAGCATCAAAATATTAACTTGAGGAATAGTTAACGGTAGAGAAATAGAAGAGTGAGCATCTTGAAGAACAATTAAACCTAGAAAAACATAAAATTGACCAGCAAGCCATTCAAAGACAACAACTGTCTCAAGAGCTCAAGCAGTTTAAATTGACACATCAACAAGAGATTAAATCCAAAGAAGAGAAAATCACATAGTTCCAACTCTCTATAGAACAATTCAAAGATTATCCCAAGGTTGAAGAGTTTAAGAAGGAAGCCTTAGAGGAAAATAAGGCTTTATCTCTACAGCTGAACCTAATCTGCGAGAAAATATATCTTATTGATCCATTATGCATCACACCAACATCACTAATTGACCAAGTAGTCAATACCAGGTTAGAATTTGAAGATGCAGATGATAAAGTCACATATTATCTCTCCTGGAAAAGCACAGAAGATGGAAGAGATGCTAAATTACCTAAAATTGAAGAGTCTCATAAAGAGAGATTGTTTTCAGAATGGGAAACACAGTTGATAAAAGTATAAAGGGATACCTCCAAGGCTAGGGCTATAATGAATAATGTTATTGAGTTGGTGAATGATAACTTATATTGTGCTAATTTAATTTCTGATTGTTCCCCAGGAAATCTTCCAAAGGCAAAATTTTTAGAGAAGCAATGAATGCAAGATTTTGACACCAAGGAGGAGCAACTCAACAAAGTACAAATTCTTAACTGGGATGTGAATTGGTCCTTTGTGGTCAAGCCACACAGCCAACAGATGACTATTAAGTGCCTTGTTGATGCCATTGATCACATGATGCCTGAGCTCTCATATTCCACATACACAGGACAGTTACACACTAGGATGAGTCATCCTCCAGAAATCCAAACCATGCTCTCGATTTGTTGGTTGAAGATACAAGAGAAAACATAGATGCGATGAATCTCTTCAAAGGTTATCGTGATTCTATTTTTGAAATTCAAATCCCATATTTTGATGAAGGCAGTTCCAACAACTCTCAACAATGTTTATGGACATTTTATTTATTTATTTTACTATAAAGACCCTTTCATGTCATTTTAGAAAGGGTCCTCAATTTGTATAAAACTAGACTTGAGAAGTTTTCACTTCTGCACTTCTTAATTTATTTTTATAAGCCATGGATTGAGGTTTAGACTTGTTGTGAAAGAGATTGATAAAGACTTAAACTTTATTATCTTCTTGGAGTTTTCAAAATAAGAAGATTGAACCAGATTGTCACATGCATAACGAGCCTCAAATGCATATGGTACTTCTATCATTGTTCTTGTTATCTTGTTTTATGTAATTAGCATTCCATTGATTTGTTATTGTTGATATATTCTCATGTTTCAAACAACTCTGTATTATTTCACTTTTGAATGATCTATAATTGTTATATTGTATACATATGTCAACAATAAATATTAGTATGTTATGCAATATGTTTTCACATTACTTTGTTTAATGTCTTATTCAAAGTAATCATCATTTAAGTACATCTTTCTATAGATAAGTGAATAATCTATATTATCTTTTGTCTGCTAGGAATCATCAATAATCACATTATTATGAGATCACTTGGGTTATATAGATATATTTGTATATTTTAGAGCTTATAGATTAAACCACCTATCATCTTTTTATACATTTAAAACACCCATTCATCAAATCATACATTATTGGGAGATTGGTCCCATAATATCAAATTGGAGCCACCATACCAAACGGAGAATGTTTGGTCCCTATAATACTAGTGATTACCCCATTACTATTGTAGTTGTACCCCTTATTAATATTGTTGTGCCCCTATTGTCCCCATATTGTTATTACTGTGCCCCATAGAATCCCTCTATTGTTATTTTTGTGGCTTTATATTATTATTGTTAGGTCGTCTGGGTTATATTGTGACTCCTTAGACTCCTATGTATAGGAAGGAGGTTTTTTCATTCGAATCATCCAAGAATTATTCATTTATGTAATGTAAAGGAGGTTCCCCCCTCGAAGAGGTTGAATTTTAAGGCGTTGATCTATCTTTTCTATCTTTTTCTTGAGTTGGTTTCATAACAGAGAAGGAGCTACACTAAGGTCCGGACAGGGTGGTTATCCCCCAATGTTGGTGCCACGATTTCAGTGGCATAAATAGAGCCCAGTTCAACTAGTCCCTACGTCCCTTGTTGTTTCTCTAGTTCCATTAAAACCTCAATAGGAACCTGCTCATGTTGCGAAAGCATCTGGACATGGAGGCAAAGCTAAGAGGAAAGAACCTAAGCGTAAGGCTCCCTAAGCTCCTCCATCCCCTAAGGCCCCAAATTCGTCACCTCTGTGTGCTTTGTGTAAAATTGTTGGGCATGACATCAATAATTGTCCTGAACTTCCTCAACTTAAACCTTTGGTTCATGAAGTGTTCCTTGAGTCAAATATCCCGAAATTCCAATTTAACTTGTCGGGTCCACCCAAGAAACTCAAAATATTGTACACAAATCACCCTTGTGCCCTGTGTGATCATCATGGTCACTATTCCCATTAGTTCCCTTGTCTCAATGAATTTCATGATTGCCTTGGGGCACTTCGCGAATACGAAGACACTCGTAGTGGATCATCTACTCCTCTACCCGTGGATTCGAGTACCACTAGTCAAATAGAACAGGGAGACTCTGGTCCCACCATTGTGATACCTCCACCCGACATTGAGATGATAAACACCACAAGCCATATCCTTTACCTATCATCATCCTTTAGTTCCTCGCACAAAAACCTTTCTGAGTTTTCAGCGTGCACTTCTATCGAACCTCTTTCGATAGAATCCCAGGTGTCAACATCCTTAGATCCTCCATCTACCAACTTGTCGTCTACCATTCTAGATGATGTGTATGTGAACCTTGTTTTTTAGGTTGATTCACCAGGTAATGTTGCCACATCATGTATTCAATGTTCCTCCCATCCCCCCATCTTCCATTCTGATAAGGACATCATAGAAGCTATGTCTGCCCCTCATTACCCTTGCACTTAGGCAAGGGTGAATATTTTAGGAGGATTATAAAGGCCATTTCCTTAATAATTCTCCCAATGCACTCTACCTCCATAAATTTCACTCATAGCACATCCCTTTGATTTTAGTTAGGTATATTGCATCATCTCATCCGTTATCTTTAACACCTTTTAAACAGATCCATCATCCACACCATAAATCTGTCATGCCGACAGTGTGAGTCGCTTCTCTCGGAATCTAGCCTTGGTATCCTGCACCATTTTTACCCCTTGCATACATTATTCCTTTCAAATAGAATGCATATTAGATCTACTACCAAAAACCAGGCTGAATATGATGAGGTGATAGTTTTCTTAGTCGATGCGCTTGCTCATCGCATCCTTCATCTTCATGTTCGTTTAGATTCCTTGCTACTTGTCATGCAATTGAATAGTGTGTATCATGTGCATAACCAAGTCCTATTTTAAAAATATCTACGAGTTAAGCTATTAGTACATGAATTTGAAACCATTAATTTCAGTCATGTTCCTATAGCCCAAAATTGCAATGTAGATACCATTGCACAAAACATTCTAGATTGGCATTTATCACATGTATACCACAGAAGACGACCATAAACATAACACATGAATAACCATCATCATCATATAAAGATGCATAATCATATTATGTATCACATAAAGCATAAATGTGTTTGGAGTCCACCATTCTAAATACATTCGGTACACCCATAACATACAGGGGGTCGCATAGGCCCCTACATATCCTTTGGAGGATCTCATGCCAAGTTGGGTCGATATGCTTGAATCCTTTTTTCAAGCACTTGAAACACAATGGTGCTCCATAAACTCCTACTTCTAGGGCGCATCATCCCCATCTTTTCATACCAAATCAGTCCCTTCCATCAACATTGGGCACAGGATCCCCTAAGAGAAGTTTTGGGGCTTAAAGCCCAGATTTTGGTCAGACGTTGTAACTCCAATGTAAATACTTCTCATTTTGTGGGTGCGTAGCTTGTAGATGATTCATACGGTTGTCCACCCTAAATTTTGTAATCTATGGTCGACTATAGAGATCTACCCATGGTCTGTAGACCATGGTATTGTATAAGTAGAACGAAGCTCTAAGTTGTAAAAAGAGGAAATTTAAGAGTCTAAGGATGAAAAGTTAGTCATATCTAAGTGTAAAGTCTAGTTTTGGGTCGTAGAGTAGAAGAAGGCTTTGTAGCTGCGTGCGCAGAGGCCTAGTATTCCACAGCTGAGTGAATGAACCCCTGCAGCTGCGTGAGCAGGGTGAGTCAAGTCTGTAATCATGAAGCATTAATAAAGAGGAGTTTCATATCAATTATGTGTATTTATTTCTCATTTTATGCATTGAGTATATTGGGTATGAATTGCATTTCTACTATTTATATGATGCACGAACATATATGATTGTGTAGATTAAGTGAATGTGAGATAAAGTATCTGTTCATGTGAAGTTAACTAACATATATAAGAATATAAGTAAGATACACAATGTAATTTGGGGAAGGAACATAGATCACTGCCATAGTAGCGTGAAAGCATCTCAACCCCTGGTTAGGGTGGTGCACAGGCGATTATAACAGATCGCGAAGATCTCCCAGGTCAGAACAGTGAGCAAAGTCGCTTGCACGAAGGTAGGAATAGTTGGACTAAATCAACCCTTCAGACATCTCAAGGGTGTGAAAAATTGGTTCCACCACACCCCATACTGCTTGGAGTGAGACTTTAGTCCACGCTTCGCGGGCTGATGCCAAAAGGGCCATTAGTGTAGGGATTTGTTTAGCTAAATAACTTTTAACTTGGGTTAGGCCCCATCAAGCACACAAATGTTTCTGTTGTTGAGACCGGAAACTGCATAGAGATGTTTGATGTTTTGTCATTGGAATCCAACTAAGAAGAAAATAGAAGACTGGTTGGACAGAGGAATTCACGAGCGCGTAGCACAGCAGAACAGGAACCCGCGAAGACTGCTACCTGTATACAGAGATCCACAAAAATTTTTTCGTCTATTTCCCTACTAAGTTGTACGAGTGGATCGCGAAGTGTTGGCTTATATGGGCCTGACCCAGGTTCAATTAGAGGCATGGGTATTCTTGGCTTTTGAATTTATGATTGAAAACTGAAAGAAGAAGGGGAATTTTCAAGGCCTATTATCTTTATGGCTGCAACTTTGAAGAAGATGGGATCAACTGCTAGTTGCTTCTAATTATTATCTTGTTGTTCTATAGGGACAATAGCTTTATGAGCAATAGCCTCTTTGGCATTATTCATCATAGATCTCAGATCATATTGATGATGATCAACAGTTGGTAGAATAGCTTCACCATCACGTTCTTGGCTGATCTGACCATTGAATAATGACTTCTCATAGGCAGTTTTGGTTAAAAAGGGGGCACTACCCTTGTCTTCCATACCCTGGATCTCATCATCTTCTTTAAACTGCTCTTCTTTGATGATTGTATTCCGAAAAAAGGTTCTTCATTTGCATCTTTGTTTCTTTGCAAAATCTGCGACTGATCATTTTCTCTTCTATATGGATTTGGGTTTCTAGGAGCAAATGTGTTAGGAAGCCTTCCCTTCCCAGAACTCTGCTCAACCTTCAGTTTGGAGATTTCAGAGACCAATGACTCTATCATCTTGGCCATTCTATTGATCTTGGGATTTGAAGATGATGAGGGCTCACCCCTCTGTCTTCTTCTATCAGCATTACCTTGAGCTTTTTTGCAGCCATGATGTTTGATTCTACTTCCACGGCTGCATCTTGCATATCAGCTAAAGAAGCACATCTTCTCTCCCTCAATAGTAAATAGAAATAAGAGTCGAAGGCATTGGCATAGGTGAGCTTAGCAGAGGTAGGGGTAGGTTTCACTTCAGCTGGTATCTTGTTGTACATGCGGTTAAATCTCTTACTGAAATCAGACAACAGCTCACCATTTTCCCTCTATAAGTTCCCAAACTCAGTATGATAATAGAGTAGATCCTTCTTATCCCCCCAATGCTTTAGGAACACATCATCTAAGGCCTCAATGTCTGCTATAGACCTAGGGGTTAATTATCTGAACCATTTTCTACCCTCTCCATCTAGGCTTTGGACAAATACCCTCATCCACACATCATATTCACTGATATCTAGGTTATCAGCATAGCTATAAAAAGGCTTAAGGTGTTCTTCAGCTGTTACTCCCTCTGTACCTATGAACTTAGGCATGTATTTCTAATATTCTCCTGCGGGCATGGCATTCAAAGGGATAGGCAGGACCAGGGGTCCATACCTAGCAGCTATGATTCTTTCCATTTTGGTAGGTGCTTGTGGGCCTGCCATGACTGGGGTAGATGGAGGGGTACTGGCAGTCTGGAAGGTAGGGAGTTGAGAGATGGCTGTCAAGGCTAAAGGAATGTGATGGACTATAGGGGAGGTTTTCTTTGGACTAAGTCCCAAAGGGGAACTTATTAAACAAGGAGCTTTATGAATCTCTGATATTTCTTCACTGATAGTACTAGGTTCTATATTTTCAACATGTGCATGCTTAGTTACAAGCCTTTCTTGCAGAGATACATAAGATTTTTTTAGGCTTACCTGATCCTGATGCTCCTTTCTGTGATGTTTTTCTCTACTTGAAAATATTCTCAGCGTCAGGCATTCAGTCAGCTAGTGATTTCTAAGGATTTCTCTGAGTATACCTCACAAACTGAGCCAGAACTGTGATGTGGAGTCGCCAAAAGGTTCGGCCTTCAGTAGAGTGACAAGATAGATGATTATAACCAAAAATGTTTCTAGACTTTGTCTATCATCAAAGCTGGATCTGTGTCATTCTCCCAGGGAAGCTGAGCTTCAATCTCCTCTCCCCGGCAACAATGCCAATTATGTTAGGATTCCAAGAAACTCTCCTAGGTTGTAGCTCGGAGATGCCTGATAACATATAAATTCAACTATTGTTGTAGGTTTAATGGAAGGAATGATGGTTTGGTTCAAGCCAGATAACCACTTCTACTTTGTTTCACTCCAAACATGCATGAACACCCTCAGACTACAAGGCTTTAGACCACCAATGCTCACAGTTTTCGATATTAGGTGAATATGGAGAATACTAACCACACCAACAGATACACAAGACCATGTGATGGTTGGCTACAACTAGTAAAGAAACTTGTAAATCTAATCTATTAATGCAAAGACGGGATGACAGCTCTCCTACATTAGATAGAAACAAACCTAAGAAACCTATTCAGTGATGCATTCAAGATTCTAACACAAAGATAACATGACAATTATCTAGTGCTAAACATAAAGAGATCCACAACACAACGTATAAGGCACAAGCTTAGAATAGAGGAAAATGGACAGTGAGCAGTTAATAGCAAAAGAAGCTTGTATCTGCTGAAAATGATGATGAGATGGTACAAGTGACAAAATATCTACAGTCTCTAGAAGTTGAACCTTACATCAAATGCCAACCTTGATTACATCTTGCTTCCAGATATTTATAAGTTTACAATACTAGGGCACTTGGCTATTCAAGTATGGAGTCTCTGAATGAGGTTGGTGGTCATAATTGACCACCGACTGCATTTAACTGCCTGATCGAGCCTCTGAACAAGGTTGCTTTCTTCACTGTGCAAATCCGATTTGTTCAAGTTTTGTGTTGTCCTTTAGGTGGTTGGAGTGCTCGTACCGATGGAGTCCATGACTAATAAATTTAGTTACAAAGTCCTATTGTGTCCTTTTCTCCTTTCGCCATGTTTTCTGTTAAATATGGTTGTTGGGGGTTTGACTGTGACTAATACTGGTAGAACTAGTCATCTCCTCCTTCACATAAATAGAATGGTCACAATATGTGGAATGCATGGGTAGGTGGGCGATCTAGGTGAATGAGAAGAATGATCGTTGGATCGGGAAAATGAACGGTAGAGATGGCTCGACGGAGGCTATTGGCCGAGGTGGGATCGAGGTGTGTTAGGGCCACTGGATCTTCAGTGGACAGATCGGATGGTCATAGGGCGATGAAGTTGCATGGACGAGAGCAGTTTAGTTAGGCGGTAAAGGTTTTCATCGCATCGCTTTCAGGCGCTAAGCGGTAAAAGCCTAAGGTTGAGTGATTACATTCAACGATCGACAGGTAGTAGCGGATGAGCCAGAAAAACTACTCTCATCGTGTGTTATCGCTCGATCAAATTGCCAGCACGATGAAAGCGAAGATCGTCAGATCTCGGTGGAGATGATCTGACGGTGGGGAGTGGTAGAGTGGGTCGCCTTTAATGGGTGCGACGGGAGCCGTTGGATAGGCAGGGGAGATCAACGGCAGGGATGCGATGAGGGATTTATGAGTGCATGAGGGCATATGGGTGAGGTTTTATGGTTGGTTTGGGTTTTGTGCTCGGGACTAAGGCCAAGGGAATTACTTTGTCAGGTTTAGGAGGCCTATTCAAGGAACGAGAAGGGTTTATAGGTGAACGGGGTGAAGGAAGAAAAGGAAAAATGACCAGATATGAGCCCCCTTTTGACACAACCAAACTAATCATGCTTCCTTCTGACCTTAGAAAGCTAGTGTTGTATAACAGAGCTAACACTGGCTCCTTCTGGGGATGAAAGTGTTGGGTTCCTATAATACTAGTGATTACCCCATTACTATTGTAGTTGTACCCCTTATTAATATTGTTGTGCCCCTATTTGTCCCCATATTGTTATTACTGTGCCCCATGGAATCCCCTCTATTGTTATTTTTGTGGCTTTATATTATTATTGTTAGGTTGCTGGTTATATTTGTGACTCCTTAGACTCCTATATATAGAAAGGAGGTTTGGTCATTTGAATCATCCAAGAATTGTTCATTTATGTAATGTAAAGGAGGTTTCCCCCTCAAAGAGGTTGAATTATAAGGCATTGATCTATCTTTTCTATCTTTTCTTGAGCTGGTTTTATAACATTTGGTATCAGAGCTTTGGATTCTGGGGTTTCGTTGCTCCAAATAGGTCATCGTGGCATTTTCGCGATAACTTTTTTTCTACGATGTTTCAGAAGCTTAAAAAGACACCCATTGGAGAAGACATCGCGCTGAATCTCAGGTCCAAATTTTAAAGCTTTTAGCGCTATATTTTCAGAGATATGATCTGAGGAAGTTGGTCCTTTTGCAGAATCCTGAATTACATTCAAAACAGATGACCTGGGGAAAATCGTCATAACTTTCTCTCTGAGCATCAGATTGAAATTTCGTAAGAAGGTACAGAAAGAAGACAGATTTTAGTTTCTTGTATATATATTTTTAGAGCCAAAGGTCAAAACAAGGACACGTGGCACGTTGTACAAGTTCGCTCTACTTAATTAGTTAATCAGGTCACTGTTGGATATTTGGCATAACTATTCATTGGAGAATCCAATTGGGGTCAGACTGGTGGAATTGGGAAGAGGACATAGAGGGCTACTGCAGGTCGCAATTTCAGAACTGGATGATCAAAAATTATAGACATACATCAGAGGCAATATCGAGCTCCTACAAATTGAAAAAAGGTGTGTATATTTTTTTAAATGTTTGCTTAAGCTTGGCTTGAAAAATTATTTTGAAGGAATTCAAAGGGCATAGTAAAGAATTATTATCAGTAATTGATGCCCCAAGGAAAGAAAATTTAAACACCTAGTAGGCGACCTGAAAGCTCTAGCATGACTCATGAAGAAGAGGAAGAAATGCAACATGATATATCAAAATTATGAGACCAAGTGCAGCAAGTGTCACTTGCACAAAAAGGAACAGAATCTAAGATGGATTGTTTAAAGAAAGGCGTAGAATCTAAGATGGATTGTTTAAAGAAAGGTGTAGAAGCTAAGATGGACGATTTGAAGACAAACATGGAAGAATTGAAGATAAATATGAATAAGTTGCTACAAAAAAGGGTCACTAATGGTGAAAGGGTAGTAAAGGAAACTCATGATGAGAACAAAAGAAATGTTAATCATGATTCCATAGACTCTAATGTTGGATCGAAGACCCACCATATTCCAAAAATAGACATGAGGAATTTTGATGGCAAGGATCCCGCAACATGGATATTACAGATGGAGCAATTTTTCGATCTCAATAATGTGCAAAACACACAAAAGGTATGTATTGCAACTTTATATTTGGGACCAAATCAGTTTGTATGGTATCAATGGCTTTGCTCTC
>APFE030344171.1:0-14547 GCA_000404065.3 Pinus taeda | reverse complement strand
TTCCTTGCATACGCTGATATAATGAATACAAGTAGCGTATATACGCGAGTTACAGGCTGCACAGTCGCGTATATGGAGTTAAAGGCAGCAGAACAGACCCAGGTTCAGTCATGGTTGGCTCAGGCTCAGGGGGAGCATATACTTCAAATAACTCATTGTTGGCATTATGGTTAAATGATACATCAAAGGAATAGTATGGCTTGTCATATTGACATGACCTAGTTTTCAGGTTTATATCGAAGGAATTAACCTCCTCAGAATTCATCATAAGAATCTAGTAGTCACCAGTAGAAAAAGGTTGGGGTGATGGGCTACTTGACCTGGCTAAGGTTGAGCAACAACAAATCCTTGTTGAGTGAAAGGATTTGTAAGCATGGCTGGTTGAGATGGCATAGGATTTTGTGGCAATTGTTGACCTCTGGAAGCTACTTGAGCTTCCAACATTTGGTGAATCTGAGGTAAGAGAGGACAATCATGTGTATAATGTCCATGTACACCACAACATGCAAAAGTTTTTTTCGTATGAATAGCTGTGTTCTGCTTGGGCTAGTTTCCATGTTGCTGGTTGTTAGTGTTAGGCTGGTTTCAATAGGTTGATTACATTGATTACCCTAGTTACCATTGTTATCCTTACCCTTATTCCTTTTCTTCGAATTTTTGGGATTGTTCATACTATTCTGCACAAACACTTGATCCTAAGGGGATGGTGGTTGCTGGCGCTAAGGATGCATGGGAGGTTGCAGCGCTAATGCTTGAGGGGATGGAGCACTCAATTGTCCATAAGGAGGAGCAACAGTTTGGTAGATAGGTCCAGGCCCTGAAAACATGTTGCTAGCAAGAGTGGCATAAGTGTTGGAGGAACTAGTGCCCCGCTGCGAATAGCCATAACTTTGTTGAGTATTAGGTGAAGGGTGTGAAAGGGTTCCAATGATATAATTAGCAAAGTGAGATGCCCGTGGTGCATTGGCACTTGTAGGATGAGGGAGGTCTCGAATGACGATATAGACATAACCAGATTTTGCATAAATCAGGTCATATCTCATTGCGGTTTGGAGAGCTTCTTCCTTTATCTGAGGAAAATATGATGCAACATATTTTCCAATGGGCGATAAAACGCTCTTAAGAAACCAATCTAGGTAGACATGATCTTTGAAGTGTAGGGAACGGTATGCGCTTTGCCTTCTACACCATTCTTGAATATGATCAGAAAGGAAAGTGGCAGAGGACTGACAGAATGAGGTCAATAGCTCTATACCAATGTCGTACAAGAGAGGTATCTGAAAATATGAGAGGAACCCTTTAGCAAGCATTGTGAAAATGGAATGAGATGTGGAGGGCTAGTCTACATACAATTTTGCAATGTCTCCAGTGGGCATGCATTGGAACAAACAAAGACCAAGGGAGTCATTGGTAATGGAGTTGGATGAACACCACATGAGGAAGGAGCAAACACGTTTGGTAGGGTCCTCTCCAGAATTACCCTCAAACTTTGGGATGTCTGAGGGAAGCTTAGTCAGCATAGTAGGCCAACAAACATGGTGGTATATTGGGTCGTTTATCAACTAGCTAAAATCCGGGAGGCTTAACCTAGCCATAAAAGCTAGCATGGGAGCTGATGGAATTGTTCCTGAGATGGTTCCGCTAGATGAGACCACTTGGGTAAAATCAAAGCCAACACCAGATTGGGCTTCTGCACTAGCTGTGGCTCCATACATGGTGACGATATGTGGTGAAGGAGGCTCAAAATCAAATGAGGAATCAGATGAACCAGAAGAAGAGTCGGTATGGGTATTCAGGGGACTATGAACTTGAACCCTGTGGAAGGAGTAATATGCACAATAAGAAGCTAGGGATGAAGGCCTATGAAAATCCACGAAAAATGGCTTGGTGGCACAATGGGGGTAAGGCACATATGACACGAAAATGGTGAAGGGAGATCAACAATATGCCTTTGTCTCTGTGTGGAGCGATAAATTAATTATGTTAAGTGTTGGCTTGGTAGTGTAAACCAAGTTCCCTTCACTTAAGGTGTGCTTGTGTGTGCAAGTGTGTTTATTAATTAAGCCCAGATCGTGTTTGAAAAAAGAAAAAGGATCGTTGAAAATGGATTGAAATTAACAACAAAAAAATGTACAGAAAATTGATTAACTAAACTGCACCCAAACTAAGTTTGCAAACACTATGCTGGTTGGTAGTGAAATCAACTGAAAACACACTAAAAAGGTCAAGATATATAAGTGTCGGTGTGACTAGGATCAAATGACACTAGGCTGCTCGAGAAAAACAACAACAAAAAACAAGAGAGGAAGATCGCTACAAAAAGATAGGGAGATTGGTGTAAAATGTAGGACAACCGATGGGACCCTAAGGCAAATGACCAAACAAGGTTTGAAAAGAAATTATGAATGGAAATAAACTATCTTTGAAGATCTAAAACAAAAGGGTACAGGTCTGGAAAATATGGCTGAAAGTGCTACAAAAACTCAGACTTCTTATTAAGGTAAACTCTTCCTATAAAGGTGGAAGCGTGCTTGAAGCCCTAAGGGTTAAATTTAACTTCTACGAGTAAATCAGAGTAGATCAAGGCCTAAGAAAGATGAGACATAGGTCAACTAACCTAGCAGATAGCTCTCACCAAAACCCAGAAACATATTTGATAAAAACCTGAAAACCCTACAAATTATAGGTACTGACCTGATTTCGGGGGCATCACACTTTTTGGGATGAAAAGTGTGCTATAGACCTCTATATCGCACCTTATGGGCAGAAAAGTGTGATTTCTTCTCCTTGATTCCTGGTGGGAAAGTCTCAGAAGAAATTGTTGTCTGTGTCGCGCGTGGTTTCTGTGACCTGCAAAAAAGACCAAAAAACTTCTGGAAGATAGAAATTTGATAGATATATGGTTAAAAATATAGTAAACAACATTAAGAGACTGAAAAAGAAGAAACCCTAAACTAAAAAATGAAGGTCACCTAAGTTTTTGTATTTGAAGTAAAAGATCAATGGAGTTGCCAAATTTTGTAGTTGTTTCTTCTCAAAGATGTAGAAAAAGAACCCACCTAACATTGTGGATGAAAAACAATCTCAACAATATAAATGGCTGCTAAACATTGTAGATATCCAGCAACTGATAGAAACAAAACCTACCAAAGTCCTGATCTATGCCACAATCATAGTTAATCAGCAAAAAGAAATAGTAATAACTCCAATAATCCAATGGAAATGAGATATACAAAGAATATATTTTCTTATAACACCTGTGAAGGGAACAAATAAATGTTACCAGCCCCCCTTTATGGGATGGGTTCTTGGCTATCCTCAAAAGTCTTCAGCTCGTGTAGAGTCTCTCTCCTCTATAATGTGTAAACTCAACAAATAAAATGTTTGAGTTCAATGGGAAATCAAATGGAAGAAAAATGGTGTGCGACAATGAAAGTAATCAGAGTTACAACAGTGAGTGCAACAATGAAAATAATCAAAAGTGACTAATGAATGGAAAATCTTTATATTTATTACAAAATATTGAGTTATCCTCGAATAATGAGAAATAATAAAATATTATTAACCCCATTCTTGGAATAACCACTTGGAATATTTTATTATATTTGGTTAGAGAAATTATATTTAAACTTTTATTTAGAAATAATAAATAAATAAATGGTTTATTTATCATCTCAAGAAATTGATCAAGGAATAATCAACAAATAATGATTTATTTAATTATTCCTAAGGTATTTAGTCAAACTTGACAAGGAATAATAAATAATTAGTGATTAATTAATTATTCCTAGAGAAAAATAAAATAATTGATAATTTATATATTGATTTTTCATAATTGGGTCAAATATGATAAGAAATAATAATTGAACAATGGTTTAATTAATTATTCCTAAAAGAAAATTAAATAAATAGTCATTTATTTAATTATTATTCATAGGTTTAATTATAAATTACTTAACAAAAGTGGTTTATTAAGTAATTTCTCACATTGAAAGAAATTCTACTATGGTAAAATTGGCTTTACATGGTGTACATTAATCCATCTAGTAAATTAGCTAGATGATCAATTTTTTGTTGATAACATCATGTCTAGAATCAGTTAGATACAATAAGATTCCAATCATGGAATGATACATGGATTGATTTACTTCCAGTGATTCATCATATTTACTCAACTTATAACCTATAACCATAGGATTTCACACAATTTTGGAATCTTTCATGCCCAATTATTTTAATTTCTCTCTAAGATATTTTGATTGAGAAATAAAAATGCATTTTTCCTCTTGAATACCTTACAAACCAAGAAAGTAAGCTAACCCAACATTGACATATCAAATTATTTTTACATTTCTTGTGAAAAATTTGGTCCATATTCTCGACATTGGTCGCAAAAATAATATCATTTACATACACAACAATTATTAGAAAATGGTCACCATCAAATTTCATATATAAACTATTTTCCATGGATCCCTTTTTGAAACCTTGTTGTTGTAGATAGTTTTCTATCTTTGCATACCATGCTCTCATAGTTTGTTTTAAGCCGTAACGAGGCTTTTTCAACCTGCACATTTGATTCTCATCATCACCCAATAATAAACCTTGAGGCTACTCTATATAAATTTCCTTTTCTAGATCACCATTCAAGAAAGTTTATTTTACATCCATTTGATAAACTTTAATCTTCTTGTAGCATGGAAAGGCCAAAAATATTCTTGTATCATCTAATCTAGCTACAGGTGCAAAAGTTTCATGAAAATGAATACCTTCTACCTCAGTATACCCTTTGCATACAAGTATTTATTTGTTCCTTACCACTTTGCCTTATTCATCTAGCTTGTTCTTGAACACCTACTTGGTTCCAATGATGCTTTTTTCCTTTGGCCTTGGCACAAGCTCCCATGTATTATGCTTCTCAATTAGATCTAATTCTTCATTCATTTCTTTGACCCAAAATTGATCTTCTTTAGCATCATTGAAACTTTTGGGCTCTATTTGAGACAAAAGTGCAAAATGTGCTTGATTGAAACTATCCAACAACTTTCTCCTTGTTTTGACTCCAAGTTATTTGCTTCCAAGAATTTGAATTTCCAAGTGCTTTTTTTGGATGTGAGTTGGTGGAGCCTTATTTGTAGTGGACGTATTTCTCTCTTCTTCCTCTTCTTTAGAAATTTCGTGGTCATCATATTCTATGAAGTCATGATCAGCTACAACATCTTTGGAATTGTTAGATTTAGGAAAATCTTCATCAACAACAATATCGATACCCTCAATTACCATTTTGATTCTCTTGTTATATCATTTTTATCTCATTCTCTTAAAGGAATAGCCAAGGAATATTCCCTCATCAGCTCTTTATTTTTCTTGATGTAGCACTTGCTCCCAAATATTTTAAAGTGGTCAATTTTTTCTAGTCTTCCTTTCCACAATTCATATCGAGTTTTGTCACTGTTAGGGTTAAGAAGAACTCTATTGGAAAAATATATTGTTGTTTGAGTTGCTTATCCCCAAAAGGTATCTGATACACCAACTTCATCTAACATTGCTCGTGCCATATTTTGGACCAACCTATTTTTCCTCTCCACTACACCATTTTGTTGTGGTGTTCTAACTATGGAGTATTGCCTCTTGATCCCATGCTCTTCGCAAAAATCATCAAATTATTTGGACATGAACTCACATCCTCCATCAGATCTATAAGACACTTTACCTTCAAATAAACTTCATTTTCAACAAGTGCCTGAAAATACTTAAATTTGTTGAAGGATTCAGTTTTTTCTTCATAACCATAATCCAAGATGCTCTAGTGTAGTAATAAAAAAATAGTATAAAATAATTCTCACCTCATAGAATTTTCTTCCTGGTAAGACCACATACATTTGTATGCACCAGTTCCAATGGTATCCTTATAGTGAACTCCTTGGATTTTAAATGCACTCTTGTTTGTTTCGTAAATTGGCATGACTTGGATACTGTGCTATCTGGTTTACCCAACCTTGGTAATTCTCTACCTACTCCAATATTCCTAATTTTGATTTGATTATCAAAATTAACATGATCCAATCTTCTATGCCATAGCCAAGATTTTTCTATTTTTCATATGCAACGATTGTGTCTAGTGTCATAAAAAATATACATGTTTCTATCACTTTTAATATCCTTTTCCACCAACTTTCTTGAATTTTGATTTCTAATCTCACACTCTTTAGATTTGAAAATCACCTCATGCCCATTATCACACATCTGACTAACACTAACGAGATATTCAATCCATCAGAATAAAGCACATTTTGAGCTTTGGTCTTGTTGTCCAACCTAATTTTTCTGTTGCCTCTAATGGCAGCTGCTGCATCATTTCCAAAACTAACATTGCATTTTTCATACTCTTTTAGATGCAATAATTTTCTCTTATCATCCATCATGTGCTGGGAGAAAAAACTATCAATCAATGATTTCTGGACTCATCATGAGCTATCAAAGCAATCTCACAACTTTCAACGTTTTTCTTCCATCTTTAATCAATTTTTTGCTGATTAGATTTCTCTTGATTCTATTGCATGAAGGAGTTTGGAAAGGTATATTTTCACTCACTAGATTTATGACCAAAGTTATTGCATCTAAAACACTCGATCTCATTCATTAGTGGAGCAAAATAATTGTTTCCATTAACACGAAAAATATTTGGCCCTTGAGAAATTTTTGACCTATAAATATTTCTTCTAGGAAACATCTTCAACCTACAATTTATGGCTTTGTGTCCAAAATTATTACATGCAAAGAAATAACCATAAAATAGTGTAGGATATCTGAATTTTTCTTGCCATGAAGGAGGAGTGAAATTTGAGGATCTTGCTTGTTTTACTTGCTGATTTTCTGTTGATTTGATTTATGCTTCATTCTTTTACACATTCTTACTAGTTTCAACAATATTTGATTGACTTTCTTCACCTTTCAGTGGATTTGCGTAACTGGTAAGTGGATAATATTTTATTTTGTGTATAGGTCCTTTGGTGACCTTTTCATGTTAAGAATATTTTTCAAGGTTACAGATCCTTAACACATTTCTAATTTAGACATGGCTTAGTTTCCACTTTTGATGTATTTTTCCTTAATGAAACCAATTCTACCACAAGTTTTTGACAATTTTCGTTGCATTCTTCTAATTGATTGGTGAGCACATTCTCTTTCATTTTTTCTCACTTCAATTCTCTCTTTAAGCAAATGGTGTCTTCTTCATCATTGCATGCATTAGGATCTCCTCCAATATTATGCTTCAAGATTCATTTCCTTTCACCAACTCAGCCAGATTATTTTGTTGAATCACAGTTTATTGCAACAAATTTTCCTTGAATTTCTGAAGCTTTTCCAATTGGGTCTTGAAATAATTATAAACTAGAGAAGATCTATTCTCCTTCACTTTTTGTATTACCTCTTTCATCATCTTATTTTTATTTCTAGCTTTTCTTAGCTCATCAAGTGTAGTAATGGGCTCACCTTCATAGTCAATTTATCCATCCTCAAGATCTGATTCATTTTTAGACTCAAAGCCCATGAGAACACATTCATTGTGCTCTTATTCTTGTGATGAATATTGCTCACTTCTTTCATCTAAAATATCACTTCCTTATTTTGAGTAGTAACTCCTTCTCTTTTGGGCTTTAGTTTTTCGAAATTTCTGAGTTTTATCTTTGCTCTTCAAATCCTTCTTCTCTTCCTTTTCACTTCTTTTGTGTTGACATTTTGCAGGAAAATGTCCAAAATCTCCACATTCGAGACACTTGAAAGGAATATTTCCCTTATACTTTCGAGAAACTCTCTTTAATTTATTAGCAAGCTAAGCAGATTCTTATCAAATTCAATACCATAATACTCTTCCTCTTCCTTGATGTTTTTTGGAAGTTTCTTTAACTTTTGGTGATATTCTTGATCTTCTTGGAATCTTTGAATGCAGCTTCGCTAGATTGACATTTCTCTTCTAAAATTTGCATCTCATAAGATGTAAGAATTCCAAGAAATTTCTCCATGGTGAGAGTGCCCAAATATGACATCTATTCAATAATAGAAACCTTTGGATTAAATATTCCTAGGAAAGACCTCAATATTTTCTAAATAATGACATCATCTTCAAATTTTTCATCTATTCTCTTGATCAAATTGGTTACTAATTCAACACATCAAAAATATTCTGGTATAGTTTCATCTTCTTTCATTTTCAAGTTTTGAAACCTCATCCTATTGGTTTGTAGCATTGATTTCTTCACATTCTTATCACCTTCATATCTATTCTCAAGGTTTTCCCAAATTTCTTTGGTTATTTGCAATGCATGACTTTTAACAACTCACTATCACTAAGTGTTGCAATACTAGAATTTATGGCTTTTGAATTGTTTTGAAATATCTTCTTTCCATCAAGATATGAAGGAAGAATGTCATGGGAAGTATAACGAGTCACCAGAATAGAGAAAACATCAACATCCAAACTCATGAAATTCCCTTCCATTCTCATTCTCCATAGATTATAGTTCTCACCATAAAAAAATACAACCTTGACATCATGGCCAACAATAATCTTTTCTTCAATTCTCCTTTCAGTGGTCAAGCTACAACAAAGGAGTAAAATTTGATACCAATTGTTAGACAAAAATAATATTGAGAGGGGGGATGAATCAGTATTACTACATTATAAAAATTATTTTTGAAATTAAACTTATTAAAAAATTTACTTCAAAAACATATAATAAGATCATGCACATGAAATAATAGAAAAAACATGACATGTAGATAATTGGATTTTAAGTGGAAAAACCCTCCTCTAGGGAAAAAAAACATTAAATTATTTGTTTCTTCTTCTTATTATCTATTGCTTCAAAATATTCTCATTTACATTAGATTAGCTAGTCACCACTAGTAATGGAGCACCCACACCCTGATTGGAATGAGAAATGTTCGCCACAACCAACTTGGAGCACCCAATCCTACAATAGACAATCAATATGGACTTAGTTGCAGCCCCAACTCCAAGTACAAAAAATTCTACAATAAGATAATGAAATTAAGAACTGAAAAAACTATTGCATAAACAAGACATGCAACAAATAACCACACTCATGCAACCACAATTTCACTCTCCAATTGAGAGAAAAAATCTCTCCACTCATTCTCCAAACTGATCTTCAAACTCTGAACACAATTTTGGAACACTGTTGAAGAATAATTTCTGAAGCACACTACAATTTTGAAGTTATTAACTCATTGCAATACTCACTTGTTGTGCACTTCCACTTCATGCACACTGACTCTCTCGCATTGTTAGAGAATCAACCAAATGAGCAACCTTTCTCCACATTTTTATAATATCTGAGATCAATTAATTTTTCAAGTAATGGAGCTCACCCAAATATTTTTCATATGCTTCTAATTTCATTGAGTTGGACTTTTTAACCAAATCACGCCACTCAGTCCACTAGAATTTTGATAGTTTCAACATTGAACAGCTTCTCGAGGCCCCACAACTTGTCCCAACCAATTTTTAGAAAATTATGACATTAGACTTTTCCAAAAACAATTTAATTCCAAATGAGTGTGTGAAATGTAGATATTGTTCCATGTTTTTCCTTGGTCTGATGCAAAATATTGAGCAGATCTTGTCAGTAGCTCACACAACACATCCAACCAGAAACTGGGAAATTTGAGTCACTCCCACAGGCCTTTACACATGCGAGTAGGGAAAAAATCAGGAAAAATAAGATTTCTTGCCCTCAAACTTGAAACAGAGCTTCAAGGGGGTGACATGACCTGCAAACCATCCTTCCAAGTCCAAATTGACATCAAGAAACCAAATGCGTGACTCAGAAAGACTCTACACACATCGTCAACTAGACCTGTAGCACACATGGAGCTCAAATTTAGATGAGGACTTATTACCTCATGAAATTTCTTCTACATACCTTCTAAGACTTATGATAGCATTTTACATCAACATGATAGCACTTAACAAGTGTACAAAAGAATCAACACGATACATAGGGACTCATGAGTACATAACTCAACGAGTGATATCAAGGCAACACAAAC
Source organism: Pinus taeda (assembly GCA_000404065.3). Lineage (NCBI taxonomy): Eukaryota > Viridiplantae > Streptophyta > Pinopsida > Pinales > Pinaceae > Pinus > Pinus taeda. The sequence continues at coordinate 4,470 of APFE030344171.1, read as the reverse complement.
ACACTAACAACCTATACCTTTCCGCAACCTTTTGATTTCTTTTTCTTATTCTTCATTAGAACCTGAGCATGAACATTCCTTTTCTTCTATAGAATTATATACCTTGAAAGTTGAATCTCTGGTTACTGAATTCCATTTCGGAATTCTTGTCTCATATGATGTCAAGGAACCAAGTAGTTGATCCCTGTTCAATGTCTCAAAGTTTGATATCTCTTCTATAGTTGAAACCTTAGGATTAAAATTAAAAGGTAATGGCCTCAACATTTTTTGAACTATTACAATTTCATTGATTGTTTCTCCTACAACTGACATTTACGACTTCATCAACTCTTAAGAAGAACTTAGCAATATATTCATGTTCATTCATTTTTAAAGCCTCAAATGTCATTCGATATACTTGTGATTTGTTCGTATTTACCTTTTTATCTCCTTCATGAATATTTTCCAATTTAACCCATACTAATTTATCTCTCTCACAGTGCATTACTTTAATAAATTGAAACTCACGCAATGCACTCAGGAGTGCATTCATAATTTTTTCATTTGCTATAAATTCCAGTTTGCCATCTTTGTCCCTAGTCATTTCCTTTGGTTCTTTATACCCTACCATCAAAGCAACACAAAATTCTACTCCACGAGGCATTAGATATGTCTTCATTCTCTCTTTCTAGAAGGTACATTTTGTACCAGTAAACAAGGGGGATTCATTTGTTGAGCATCCTTCTTGACTAGCCATTATACTGATTTAAAACCTCCTTCCAGTTGTTATGCTATTACTAAAGGAGCCTTCTTTGATACCAATTGATATTTATATTTGCAAATCACTGAGAGAGGGTTTCAATCAATAATTTTAAATTCATTTTTATCTCAACTTCAGTGTATTCTTATGCAACTAATGACTTATGTGTATGCTCAATAATTAATGGTTTCCTTTAGAAGTTACCACAGAGAGACATTTGTAAATATACTTATTCATGATTCAAGAGCATTCATACAACATTCAAGAAACAACACATAAAGACATTAGATATAAGTGGAAACCCTTAAGGGATAAAACCATGATTTTTTGGTTGAAAGTGATGTGAAGGTAAGTTCCTAATTCCCAATTACATCATATTTCGTAGGATTCAACCTACAAGACACTTCTAACTCAAGGAATCTCTAACACCCGCAAAGTTTTCTGCAAGCTAAAATCCATATGAGGATCCTACCTCAACAAGCTACAACCTTTTCTTTATCAAGATACAACTTGAAAGGAGACTACAATATCCAAATCACAATAAAACTTCAAGTGTTATAGTTATATGATATTAATTTCTTCTCTGTTACTCATCTTCTTTGCTACCCTTCTTCAATGTTGTTCATCTTCTATTACTACTCATGAACCCTCTCATACAAACTTCTTAACAAAAAAAGGTATGTTTCCCATTCAACAATGTATATTTTATAAGCATGGCTTATTGGTTGTTTGTATTCTGTGCAGGAATATGAAATGAGTAATTATGGCTCGGTCTTCTAAAACTATTCACTACATGTCTCTTCATTTTCAAAGTTGAAAAACTGAATTTTGTAATATAAAATAAAGTTGAAATAATATAGCTTAGTAGTAATGATTACAAGAGACAAATCATATTTGTATTGCCTACATTTTCCACTTGTACCATACAATTTTCTTATTTAACGAAAGCATATGTTTAACAGCTTGTGTATCAATATATCATGTCTCACTTTCAACATTTTCCAATCAATCTTATAACAATGACATTCAACAAAACTTACTTTCAACACCAATCAATGAGATTAGTGACCTTAAAATGACCATTTGACATCAATTCCAACATTATCAATAGATGTTAGATATAAGACTTTTGTGATCCATAATGTAGATATAAGCCTTTCTAATTAATCACATTGTTAGGATTTGATCGACGTTTCGAACCAACTAATGTGGTTCAACCTTGTCCAAAGCATGAACCACATTATTTGGTTTGAAACATCAACCAAATCCTAAAAATGTGATTATTCCAAAAGACTTATATCTACATCATCAATAGATGTCAGTAGGGTGATGTGGTAGTATGGATAACTGCCATGCGGAGGGTACAGTTGGAATTTCTAGGTCTCCAGTCGGCTCCATTTCAAGTAATGCATGACAACTCCCATAGGTCATGATGTGGTGTGGTGACATCATGCCAATGTCATCACACAAGTGACCATGGCCCCTAAGGATTAAGTCACATGGCTAAATGGGCTAAGGCTGAAAGGACCATAGCATATAAGAATAGGGAAAAGGGCATATGGTGAGTGGTCATATCGGTAAAATATATAGGTTTTCTTCCACGAATGTTGTTGGGTTTTGTTATATTCTTTACACGTAGTTAATAGGGGGTTTGAGGGGTACCCGTAAGCCCACTTTATGTTAGGTTGGGTGGACCCACCTATGGTTTTGTGCTTGATTTTTGCACGTTTTTTGGATGCGATGGTTTTTCGATCCATGGTATTGGACATGATGGTTTTCGGTCCATGGTATTGGATGCGATGGTTTTTGGTCCATGGTATTGGATGCTTCGACATGTATAAATATGTGTTATAACATTGAAAGGAACGTAATGAATAATCAAGCTGGTAGTCTCGGTTTTGAGATCTAGTGGGAAAATCTCTGTGTATATGTGTTTTATGTGTTATGCTCTTGCATTGTTTATTGTTCTGTGTTTTAGAATTCGTATGCAGGTAATTTATGTACGGAGTTAAAACCTACATTTGGTATCAGAGCTATTTTTGGCTTCAAGGGGATGCCTTTGTTGCTGAGGGGTTTTGCTCGGGCCTGTAGTAGACCCTGTTTAGTGGGAGATCTACGAAATCAATTCTAGTGGTGAAAGAAGATGGAGAGTGGTGGAAAGATAGAGATCGATAAATTTAATGGTTAGAGTTTTGAGTTATGGAAACTCAAGATGAAGGATCTATTGGTGGATAAAGATCAGTGGATCGCGGTAGGTCCAGGTACTAAACCAACGAAAGTGACCGATGAAGAATGGAAGAAGTTGGATCAAAAGGCAAAGAGAACAATACGATTGTGTGTCTCAGATTTAATGTTGTTGAATGTATCAGGGGAAGCTATGGCAAAGGCTTTGTGGGACAAGTTGGGGAATTTGTACCAATCTAAGTCTCTTGTGAATAAACTATTCCTGTGGAAAAAGTTGTATAACCTAAGGATGAAATATGGAGACTCGGTGACAGAGTATTTGAATGCGTTTAATACTGTGGCAAGTCAGTTAGCATCTGTTGATATTAAAATTTCAAATGAAGATAAGTGCATCAGTTTGTTGTGTTCTCTGCCAGATTCATGGGATAGTCTGGTTATTGCAATAGGTAGCAATCCAATTGCCTTGCATTTTGATGAAATAATCTCATCCTTGTTGACGAAGGAGATGAGATGGAAAAATCTAGAGAGCCAGAATGGTGATGCCTTGTTTGTACGAGGACAGTCCCAAAATAGAAACAAAAATAAGTCATCGAGTGGGAGATCTAAATCTAGAGGGAGATCTAAATCTCCAGGAAAACCTATAAAGGTGGTGTGCTGGAAATGCGGAAAGGAAGGGCACTTCAGAAAGGAGTCTAAATCTAAAACTCCTGATAAAGGAAATGGATTTGATGATGCTCATTCTGCAGAGGTGAAAATCACCTCAGATGAAGGTGGGGATGTGTACTTAGCTTCTTCAAGTACACATGTAGATAATGAGGCATGGTTAATTGACTCAGGTGTATCCTTTCACTTCACTCCCCATAGAGAATGGTTCTGCGAGTATGAGAAATACGATGGTGGTGATGTCTTCTTAGGAGATGATAGGAAGGCTAGAATCATTGGTCGCGGAAAGGTAAAGTTAAAGTTGCAAGGTGGAAGGGTTAGAACCCTTCCAGGCGTTCTGCATATTCCTGCATTGGCTAGAAATCTGATTTCTGTAAGAAAGTTGGATGATGCAAGTGTAAAGACAGTGTTCGAGAAGGATACCTGCAAGATGGTTCAAGGAGCACTGGTATTGATGCGTGGAGTTTGGACTGGAACTATGTACAAGCTGCAAGGTAGCAGTGTTGTTGATGGGTGCAACAGTTCTGTGGTTCCTAAAAGTAGAGCAGAAAATCTAGTCATCTCTGGAGAGAGGACCATGCTGTGGCATCAAAGGCTTGGACATATTGGAGAGAAGGGCCTTCGAATACTTTGTGGTAAAGGTATGGTAGAAGGTATGAGTAATAGATCTCTGGATTTTGATTTCTATGAAAATTATGTATATGGGAAGCAGAATCAGGTGAGTTTCCTCTTTGGAAGTAAGAGGGAAAAACAGATATTAGAGCTTGTGCACAGTGATGTGTTTGGACCTGTGAAGATTCCATCACTGGGTAAGTCTGTGTACTATGTATCATTTATAGATGACTTCTCAAGGAATACATGGATATATTTCCTTAAGAAGAAAT